>JAHWFP010173736.1:0-24831 GCA_023313725.1 Lithobius niger | reverse complement strand
CCCTCTTTGCTGTTATTCTTTGTTACGGCAAATTGTACGTTGTGCCGTTGTCCCAGATATCCAAGGCAACGCATCTTGTCGGGCAGTGAGCCATACAGACTTGTGCCAAGTAGAGCAGACCTTGACAATCTCGACCTGCCACATTCCACCCACCACTACTACACTCCTGCCCTTCCGAGGTCCCCCCCCCCATTTTCCTTTCTTCTCCTTTATAAACAATGCAAGATGTTCTCATTGGGTTCGTGACGTCATTCATAATGCACGCGAGTGGAGGGGGGGGGGGAGGAAGTGGGTAAGGGAGAAGGGTGGGTTATGAGGCATTGCATTCTGCCTCTCCAAGTGCTGAAGGCAGCTTAAAGACCTCGTGATCTTAAGTGGTTTCCTTGATGGGCAAAACACGATCCATGAAAACAAAAGCTAACGTTATCCTTTAAGCGTGCGCCACTATGCCCGCCACTTCCTGTGAAACTTTGTGTTGTGAGAAAGCGAGTCGAAGAATTAAAACAAGAAGTTAAAAACAGATAGTTTGTGCATGACAGCGTGACATATATATTTATAATATCGTAAACACATTTTTTTTTGTTCCGTTTTATTTTCATATTCATTTGTGAGCATTTTGGTTCACAAAAGCTGTTTTGCTGCTTTACGGTTTTACTCTGTGTTTTGTCGTAGCTCTTTAAATATAAAGTAAAGTAAAAAAAACACAAGTTATTAAAATTTATAAAAAAAAAAAATAAAGAAAGCCAGGATTTGGTATAAAATAAATGACGCTAAAATGTTACATTTCGGTGCTAAACATCATCATTTCCAAGCACACAGTCAAAGTTTTGGCACAGTCCTTCCTCCAGCTAACGTTGAAAGATAAAAAACAAAAGTAAAAGAGACCAAAGGGAAGTGAGATACAATCCAACACACCACGAGTGTGTGTGTTGGTGGAAGAGGAACCAATAAGCTTTATAACGAAAAGCTACTTTAAGCCGTTTACAAATGCAGGGTCTGCAAGAAGTGACGAGAATGATGGGCGACAAGCATCTCTTTACAACATGTTTTTTTTTTTTAGATTGTTGGTTATAAGGGTCAAGTATTGGGTCAAGTATTTAAGTTTCACCATTTTATGACAGTGTTTTTTATTTTTAAAGTGGGTAGTGGTTCAGAAAAGGATACGTGGCACCTAGGAGTGAATCCACAGTCACCACAGCCGACCACAAACACTGGATAAACGGGACGGGGCCCATTGGCTTCCTGTCCCGCTTAAACAAAGACTGGATAGGAGACACTCATTATTAACCGGTTTTTGCCTCTCAGTCCTCTTTTAACAATGTAAGGATGTAGGAGCGCAACAATGAAACAAGAACGTACATTGCAATATATCCGCCATTGCAGTGCTGACAGCCGATCTCCGAATCAAAATGGCGGATTGGCTCTCTGCACTAAAATCGCGGATTCATTTACAATTGTTACAGACGTTTTAAAAAAAGTTAAGAAACAATTTTTTTATTCAAGTGTCAGAAGCCACAGCAAATTACCGAATTCGTGAATTATAGACTGTCAATTGGAATGGTATTAATGGCACAAACCAAAATAAAAAATAATAAAAACATTAAGCAAGTATTTTTTTTAAATGTCATGAACCACAGTAAATTAACGAGTGCATTATGCGTTTTAAGACTTTAAATATGCTAGTTTGCTAATTGAATCATTTTATAGGCTACTTAAAATTGAAAATAACGTTGCAACCTTCATTAAAATTAATCATTTTTACTAAAAAACATGTCTCTTAACTGTTCTTTATTATTACCGTTGTCTTTGTTAGCACATTTTCTGCTGCTTCACCTGATAAGCCAATATTGTCCGTATTGTCTTCATCATGGTTACTCGATAAGTCAAACAGCTCCTCAAACGCCATAACTTCTTTTGCCATGACAAAAAAAGGAACAAGAAACATGGTTCCGCTTGCAGTAATCACAGAGCGCGACCAAAAGCAGCCAACAATACTCGTTGGCCTGAGAGGCAAAAACCGGATAATAAACAGGATACCACCTGCTTTCTTCGTGCTGAGATCCAAACATGTTAGCTCTCAGCACTCGGAAAACAGGTAATATCCTATACTCCATGAATAAAATAATAATACACGATGACAAAAATCGTACGCAAAAAATAATAAAGCCAAGATTCGTCAAGTCTCTATTGCAGTGACATGTGTGAGATTGAAACCAACGAACTTCGAATGGTTACCGTGATGCCCCTGTTATCTGAGCCTTTTGTCTGAGCCAGGCCCAGGACACATGACAGTTCAAAGAAGTGTTTCTGTACTGGTTCCAAGTTTTGTTGGTTATAACCCAAGTCAATCTATCTCTATGATATATATTAAAGGCTTAGCGAATCTTGGCTTTTTTTAGTGTATGATTTTCGCTGTTGTGCTTTTGTGTTTCTTTACCTACTCCCATACAATTTACAGGGGTTTCCATTGATTTAGGATAGAATTTCCCTGGCTGAAATTTGTTTTCTTGATCGTGTACTAAATGCGTCCAATCACAAAGACTTATGGTGAGTATATCCTGCTTACTACCGTGGTGGAAGGTAAAGGAAGAGAGGGTGTTATCGTGGAATAGGGGTATTACCGGTGATAACACCACCTCTTCCTCGGTAATACCTAAAACGATATCTGGTGAACTGCATTTGTCACGCTTTTACGTTAAAACCCCTTCTTCCCTTTCGTTGCACGCATGCACAACTTGCCGAGCTGACTGCCGATACTAACTGCTAGTTATTGACCACGGCTTTCGACTCGTATATATATACTAGCAGTAGAACTCGACGTATTCATTATGATTTTTGTATTTTAACATCACACTTTAAAATTTTTTTAGGCTAGTATCTTATGATTTTTCTTCGGTGATCTATTGGCATAAATAATTTTAATTTTTACTTCAGTTGTATTTTATTGTTTTTGATCCCATGGTAATTATTAGCAAACGATAAAAAATTAGTACAGGAACACACACAGCACCATCTCTCGGCGGATTTCAGCAATACGTGGTTGACGCGGCACGTTTAACGGGAGGTATTCACCGACAGCAGCATCGCCTATAACTTCTCTTTGGAGACAAATAATTTTATGAACTGATAGACTGGTAGGCTAATAAAAACGTATAGCATTACGTTATAAATATTAATAAACACAAAGAAGGTTTAGTCCTTTTATTATTATTTATTTTGAATTGGGATATACTCCAATAAAAAAAAAACCTCTAGCTTTTGTTGTGGATAATACGGCTAAAAATGTTTTCGCACTCAGCCTGTAACCAGACTAAAACTAACTCACGCTAATTAATTTGAAATAAGTTTTCGTTAGTTGTAATGTCAGGTTGCAGGCTTCGTGCGAAAACAGTCGTAATATCGACAAAAGCTTTAGGGGGTATTACTACTGATAACACCACAGTAGCTTTCGAAAGCTACTAAAGTGTTATCAGTAGCAAGAATTTATAGGGTTGGGGAGGAGAATTTCTAACTCTAAAAATTCACTATTGAAACGTCTTAGATCCATTCCAATTAGTTCCACCAGAGTTTTCAGAGGGCGCCACGTGTTCCATCTGGTAATTTTTGCTCATTTTCAGCCCAAATCTAAAGTAAACTAAATTACAACTAAGCTAAACTAAATAATAATTAAATACAAGCTAGTTTCATTTAGTTCAGTTTGATTTTAGGCTGAAAACTGAGTAGAAATTCCCACATAAAACTCGTGGTGCCCTCTATAAACTCAGACGGAACTAATTGGAATGGATCTAAGACGTTTCAGTATGGGGTCTCAGTCACAAATTTTCCTCCCCAACCCTATAAATTCTTGTACGTAGTAATACCCCTATTCCACGATAACACCCTCTCTTCCTCTACCTTCCACCGCGGTAATAAGCGGGATATACTCACTCTAAGTCGATGTTCATTAGCTAAAATTAAAACAAAATCAATACGGGAATATCTTGCAGATTTCATTGATCGACGCAGTGCAGTGTAAAATATATGGCCAGCGCTATTGAAGTCGAAACCGCTTCTGCGTGTTACTCAAAGGGTTCAAAGGGTTTTAGCGAGCGTTAACCGCACCCGGTCATCTGCCCGACAAAGCCCTAAGGCCCTGCGTGTTACTCGCTCCAAACATTACAATGTCGACATATTCCGTTCTGTTTGATTTATTCAATTCAAATAACAATGTGTATTTTCCTACCATAAACAATAAGTGCGCTCTGTGTCGTTCGTTTTTGTAACCTAGCAACGCCTACAGTCACACAAAGCCACACGTATACCGCTTGCCAAGGGCACCAATTTCTTGCATCCCACAAGAGGGGGTTAGCGGTCTTTCTCCTCCTCAAGTCAAGAATGTAATGAACAAGAGAAGAAAAACGGTTGTGAGCAGTTTTAAATGGTCAATAGATGCTCCAAATTAGACAGAAGAATTGTTGTGATTTTTAAAAATACTCTTTCATGTATGTTTTCAAAACATCTGTGTGTTTCTTCTTTCCATGCCTGTCACCATATTAAAGCAAAAAAATCTAGAAAGTAGCCGCTGTTGTGTGTGTGGTGTATCTTAAGTCCTGCAAGTATTTTGTGAGCGGCTACGTTTTCCTGGATGGGGTGGCTTTAACCGATGGCCGCCATTGTTTGTAACCATCTTGGATATCAACAAGGCACTCTGCTACTGAAAACGTACAATCGATTATCTGTGTTCGTTCTGCAGAGAATTCAAGATAGGCCGCGGACACTATAAGCAAATATTTTGGTTTAGATTACCGAAATCAGTAATTTAACCATTCTGAAAGGTGAATGTATCCTCAAGTTTTGCTGCTACAGCATTTTTATATTTAAAAAAAAATTCTTTTCATACATGTTAAGAACCTATTTCCGATGGGAGAAGGTCGATATGAGGCTGCCGTAGCTTAGCACCTCATTAGAATAAATCCTATTTATTACCATTGTTGGAAACCATACATTTCACCTTTCATTTAAGCCCACTTATGTCAGTGGATCATAATTAGAACTAACATTGCAGCTGTTTAAAGTCACGAATTGTAATACTCGCATATGCTATTGTATGGATAGCATATGTAAACGGCCTAATAGAACTAAAATCACGAATTTCGGTAAGAAGCATTAATTTTCCCATAAATACGAATGGAACCTTTTTTGCAGGACATTTGATTATAAACCTAATTTGTAACTACTTTATTTCCAGTCGGATGAACGTGCTAGAAGCAAAAAACCGTTTTTTGGTCGCCAGATGTGTGAATTTATGCAAACTAGCATTTTTTTTTCGGAATTTTCCAGAATTCGGATTTCGGCGGATTTTAGAAATGTTGTACAGGATGACATTTTAGACATGAGACATTAGGTGTGGTTTTGGTTACAATTTGTTCAAGGCACACACATATATTTTTTTTTAATTCACCACTTCACTCTACCGGATGGCAGCCATCTTGGATTTTGGGGTGAAAATGATATTGCAACATCACACTAAGTTCAGATTTGGAATCCTCTTGCTCGAAGTCCTTGTACTTGATTCTAGGTTGTCTGGTTCGAAACTTACTTTTTCAATATGGCCGCTGGCAGCCATATTTGATTTGGGCCTCCAGCGAAAAATGCCGGGATTTTTGGGAGGGACATGGTGGCTAGATTTTTTTTTTTTATAAAAGACCTATAGAAGCCAAATCAATCGTCAAACCATCCTAGCCAGAAAGTGGTCACGGAACTGCCATTTATGACCTAACTATTGGTTTAAAAGAAAAAAAAAGTGAAAAGTAAAGGCGGGCAAGCCTTTTGGCCTCAATTGATCAATGGGGAAAGTAGCGATTGACTATAGCGCAGTGACACAAAGTAGTATTATTGTGTATAACTCTATGGTGAAGCCAGTAACTGGGTTAGCTGCAAGGGGCACTGGCGGGGAATATTAATTTAATTCACGGCGGCGGTGGCGCAAATCGGTGCACCATTCATTAAATTTCTACGCAATTTAAAGTGCAGAATAATAAAAAAAAATAACGAGAAATTCTCTAACTATATAAATACGCCACGAGATGTACTGGAAATGATCGAATTTTTTTCACCACTCGTGCTTTGGCCCATTAAAGTCACACGTTCTATTTTTTGGCAGATAATTTCCCTCGTGCTTCGAACTCGTGAAATTAATTTCTGCCTAAATAGTACTCGTGAGCTTATATGGGGCCAGAACACTCGTGGTGAAAAAATTATCGATAATTTTCGTAGCTCTTGGGATATTGCGTATGATAATCAACTGCTAAACACGACGAGTGTATGAATGTTTTTAAGACGCAACATGAGCTTTCTGGGACATGCTCAATTTTGACCTTGCTTAAATGCCATATTTATTGATTGTTTTTTCTTCTCCTTTTTTTTACCCTAGGTACGTGCGAACTTTGTGCCCGTGAATGCGGTAAGTGCAGTCATTTTCCCGTCTTAATGCTTCTGGTGTGTAGATTGAATCCGTAATGAGGATTGACGTTGATGTCACTTTAGTTCGATCAAAGATGGATGGCAAGCCAACGCGTTCAAAGTTGGGTTGCTCCATGTAGGAGACTTACAAGTGCTATTTCGTCATTTGGGCGAAGACGTACGCCAACAGAAATTGCGTTTGACGTTTCGTTTTCCGGCGAAGGTCATGCCATCCATAATTTAGTCGATCACCCAAAGGTATACGACGACCTCTAAAAGCGAAACTTATGAATTTTTTCTCGGTACGTCATGTCAGTTTTAGTCGCAAGGTCTTAGGGCGCGTTTAAGCGACGACTCGCCTTTTGCATTCTCGCGGCTGTTCTTTAATGCCGATGGCAAAGGTGTCGAATTCATGGTAACAAGCTTCTGAGTTAGCTAAATCCGACATCGTTTGAGCAAGTCTTATAATTCGTGACAGTAGAAAATGAATTCCTCCTGACAAAACAATTTTCCCAATCACTTCTAAACTCAATTATTGACTCGTTTCGTTGCGAGCTGGCAAACCTAAAACCGCCGCGATGTTAGAATTTCAAACAATTTCGAGCTTCTAGCTGCGAGAATGCAAGAGGCGAGTCGTTGCATAAGGACGCCCTCATTCACCCGCATTTAGTCAAGCTCTTAACTATAAACCCATTTTCGAATATGGCTGCCAAGAGGTGGTCTCTTGAAATCCTCTATTGTGTACATCCAACGTTAAGTTATGAGTTAGCACGCATTCTAGGTACAACTTCGTTCGACGATTCGAACGTTCCCTCGTTGCGTAACGTGAAACCAAAACTGCCTAGGGTTGAACCCTGGGACCGGGAAGCAAGAACCACAGCGTCTATCATTCATAGCCAACCTTGGGTGACACGTGCTTGATCACTGTATTCACTCTGAGTATGTACGTACCCTTACGTGCGTATGTATACATGCGGGTGGCGTGTAGAAACTTTTTTTGGGAAATTCTTAATTGGCAGGTTGCGGAAAAGTTGCTTTTCGCATCATTGTCACTCACAAAAATTTCATCATTCTGGGGCCACGTCTTGAGGTGCACCAAGGACCTGCAAGTTTAACATTGTGCGGCAATCGGTAGAATGGCGAAAAAGGCAAAAATGATGATCTGACTGGTTTTAAATTTAATTTTAACATTATCTCATTTGAAACATTTAGAGACCGTAAGCTAATTGCCAGACAAATAATTTTTTTCTGCATAATTATAGTGTAAGCAATTGGCAATTATGGGCAATTTTGGTCAATTTTCGACGCTAAATTATTCCCAGAGTTTTAAAGAAAAATGCAATTCTTTATAATTACGGCATGCTAACGTAGTCTCTGAGAGAATCGAATGAGATAATTTTCAAAATAAGATTTAAAAAAAAGTCAAACTATAATTTTTTGCCTTTTTCCAATGTTAAACGTTATGGCCCTTGATGTACCTTAAGACATGACCCCCAGAGTGATGAAATTTTTGTGTGTGTGGTAGTGACGCCCAAGAGCACCTTTTACACACCCTGCAAATGAGGATTCCAAAAAAGGTTTTTTTTTTGCACTCCACCGTATCATATATGCCCTCACATACGTGCAAGTGCCTGTACGTTCCTTCACTCCTTCCCCAAGGGTTACTTAGCTTAATTTTGTCACATAGTAGTAGTTTTCAGATCAATCTGACATCACGCAGAATCCCCAAGCAAACCCAGTACGGCTCATCCTTAAGATAAGTGTTTGTTCATTCCTTACGTTTTGCAGATGAGTTTCGTGCAAAATGAGCTTACTCCCCTCTTCACCTTTCTCCCCCCCCCCCCCCATCCTCCCCCGTTTGCCGTTCGCCGGTTCGATATTTCAAGAGGGAGCAATATCTTGGTGCAAGACTCCATTCACGTTAGCCATTAATAAAAGATCCCCCTTATTTCTTTTTTTCTTCCTTCCTTCTTTATTTTCTCTATCACAAAGCACCAGTTGCGGAGTTAGGTCGCTGCTGCTTCTTACACTTCATTCGTAGCCAGAGACTGGTGGATAAGAAGAAAAAAAAACTAGAGCCTAAAATTCCATTAGGCTGCAATTAATTTAAATTAAAAGATTTGAATGGAGTGAGTCCTCCGGGATGCTTTATGACCAGTCCCTCGTTCTTTTCTTTCCCGTCTGCCTTTCATTTCTCTCTCTTTTTCCTCATCCGTCATGTATCACTTCAACATTTTCACAAATGGAAGCTATCAAGCTTTCAAAGTTGAAATGGGTTTTGCGTAGAATGGAGGAATGAAAAGTGGGGGGGGGGGGAACGGAAATAAAAAACAGATTTCTTCTGCCAATGCTGAGAAGGGTACGATTTGTTAAGGGTTACGGTTAATTAATGATTCAGATTGGTTCTGAACTCATCTTCATGATGTATTAAGGCGGTTGCACTAGAATAGCTGTACCGCCGTAACAAACGCCGGTCTAGCGGGTTCCCCCACACCCACACTACCACATTCTCCCATTCACCACCCTTTGGCACCCTTGTACCCCCGTCCTCCGCCGCACCCCCTGCCTGTCTGCTTGCCTGCCTACGTTTGCTCCACGCATGATGAGTTTGCTACGTGCGTGATGCGTTTGCTGTGTGCATTAGCCAATCGTATTGCATATATAGTTTGTTTTGTCCGTCATGTCAGTTGTCCGACGTGTAAAATGTATTATGCGGGCATGACGCCCGAGCTTGCATTGGGTGCCCGACTAGTTTTAAAATATCCCATTTTGTAAGTCTGATGGATATGCCCAATTATCCGTCAACCACACAAAAAATTGTAATAGTATTTTTTTTTTTTTTTTTTGTTTATCTGAATTAAAACCCAAAATCATAGTTGTCTTTCATGGCACTTGAGACAAAAACACAACCGAGACACACACGACCGAAAGTTTTCTACCAAAATTTCAATAGAAATTTAGAGTTAGAGAGAAAAACGGTTTTCACCATTAGATTTAGCATCCAAAATTGGTTAAAATGAATTAAAAAAAAAAACCTGTATGAACACAACACCACAAATAAGCAACACTGTTCTTTTTTTTTTGGTTGAAAATTAAAATTTTGGGGGGTGGGTGGGAGGGGTTGAGGCGTAATGACTTATATGGAAGCATAAAGATGTAACAAAACACTTCCACAAACTTTGTCCACCTTGAACGCAAAAAAAGGTAGTGCAGTACATAATTCTTGACTGACTATTATGTAATTCTCTATGTTTTTTCGCATTACCTTCTGATTAAGGTCGACGAAGTTTGTGAATGTGATTTGTGACATCTTTATGCTTCCATATAAGTTATTAAGCCTCAACCACCCCCCCCCCCCCCAGCTCCACCCCTCCATTTTCTATTTTCCACCGAAAATTCAAGGAACAGTGTTACTTATTTGTGGTGTTGTGTTCATATAGTTTTTTTAATCCATTTTAACCAATTTTGAACGCTAAATCTAATGGTGAAAACCGTTCTTCTCTCTAACTGGTACCGTTCCGGAGCTGAAAAACGTGACGGACGGACGGACAAAGTCGTTGCTGTAGTCTTCCCAGCTTTTGCTGTACAGAAGACTGAAAGTGGGAGGGCGAGTAACTTCCCCCCATTGACACGTCTTTTTTTGATTTGTGTGGACCACGCGGGTGACGTAGCACTAATGTTTTATAGAACCACTTGTGATGTTTGTATCTTCCCCTCTCCAAATGTAACTCGTTCATTCTTTATGACAAGTGACATTCCCGCCTCCAGAACCATTTGGTGTCTTTTGAGCTCCCCTGTGCCCTATCTAGTTCCAGACACGAAGACGTTAATGTCGGAATGTCCTCAGTCTGTTTACCAACCCGCCACTCACTTTTTACGAGGCTCTTGGTCGGCGACAGGCTCCTTTTATCGGCGTAATCTCGACTCCCAGGCTGTCAGCTCGTTTCAAAAGGTACTACTTCCCAACCGCAGTCATTGCAGTTTGTGTGTAACGTCTTCGGGCTGGTTTCTTAAAAAGGATGCTGACTCAGTATACGCGTCTAATGACTGTGAAGGTCTGCCATGCGAATGGAACAGTGAGTCTGCCATGCTTGGAGTAGTAATTCTCATTCTGAGCATGAATTCGTGCTGATTTCCTGCACTTTGTGGCGATAAGACATAAAATGTGTTTTAAGTAGCCTACTGTGCACCGTAACAGTTCGCTAAATTACGAAATTGGTTCCACTGTGTTCTTTGTTTTTTTTTAGTAGGATTTTTTTCCTTAGCTGAATGAATATGAAAGCAGTGTCTTGCTTTATATCTACTGTCTCAAACATACTGCAGCATGGGTTACGAAATACACTAGTCAGAGCTGCTCCTTTACGCAACCGTTCCGATCCGATTCGATACCGAACTTCAGCATTTACTTTGTGCGTTTCTTTAACCGCTTCTTCTTGTTTTATGTCCAGTGTTGTCACTCCTTTCGCTCTAACTCTCGGTTTTCCATTGGTCAGCTGTCTGTAGTTCTCCAATTTTGTGCTGTTGGTCAAAGTGTGGCTAGATTTATCAACATATGGGAGCAAATATCCAACGTGTTAGCGTGCCCTTCCTTTCACACTCTTCCTTTACTTCCTACTTAGCGACTGCGTAATCCTCCTATTCAAACGTGCTGAGGACAGTAATTTTAGTTGAGCCGATCGCTACCAGTGCGCGTCAGGAGAGTGTTACTCTCGATTTTCTTATAATTTCGTTCTGGTACAAGTTAAACTTACATGGCTTCCCTAAGTACCTAACGATTGCTTAGTCAATACTTGCTAAATCCTCCCCCCCCCCTCCCGAAAAAAAATTCTGAAGTATAAACTGAGACTAAGGAACCATTTTCATAAAAGAAGTCCTCAACTGTTATGTATCGCAGAGTGTAACAAGCCTTTTCACCAACAGTGGAACGTCGTTGTGGCATCTTGAGAAAATTATTTTCAAAAACTGCACTCATTAAGTAAAAAGTTTGTAATCCTTAGCTTATTAGTTCCCAAAATATGGCAAGAATATATGTATATTCTTTCCATATTTGGGGAACGATTCAGCTAGGAGTAGCAAACTTTTCACTGAATGAGTGAAGTTTTTGGAAATAACTTTCCCAAGCTGCTACTATGTACTATGCGCACTACAAAATACATTCTTGCCGTATTTCGGGAAGGATTAAGCTGGGGATAGCTAACATTGCTTTATGGTTAATATCAAGAGTGAGACCAAGCCACCTATCTCACTCTTGTTAATATGTCACTTCCACTTTAATTCTCCTCCTCCCCACCCCCCAAAAAAATGGCACATTCGGTACTCTATTTTGAGCACACATCGGAACCTACCAATATCAATATTTTAACTGGAAAATTTATGCGATGTGTAGACCAGGTATGGACGATTTCAATTTTAGGTTCGACGGACTTGTACACGCGAATATTAACTACAATTTTAAACCAAAGCAATGGTAATGGGTAATACGAAACCTGAACGAAACCGGTTACTTCAGTTAGTATGAAATAAAGCGATAGGCATTCACACTGTGCACTGTGCACTGTGTAGTGCTGATGCTATTGTTGGAGGTAGCATAATTACAGGCTGACTATACACTAATTTGTCGTAACGCATATTAAAAATCAATGAAAAGCTTTATTTAAAAAAAAAAATAAGACAAAATGCCTAGAAAATAGCATTTCGTACCTCTGTAGGTTACTTACAAATTTAATTGTTTCGTTTATTAATAAAAAAAAGTAACATTTTCTGTCCATTACCACTCAACTGCCTCCATGGTTTAATGCCTGCGCGAGAAATACTACACTTCACTTGTGTTGAATTCTAATTAATACTATTACTTTTCAAGTGGAATGATAACATCTCACATGGTCAAAAGGTTTAATACAGTTGGATTTGAGTTTAAAGATAAATGTTGGTCATCCTGTTCCAAAATTCGTTGTCACCTCCGTCACGTGAAAGGCATATTTTCCGGAAATGAAGAAGCCTTCTACAGGTTTTCGTGATGTCCATGTGTCATGGCCGTCTTCCATTAAGCCAAGCCGAACTTTTATTGTGATTCTTGCAAGTAAGGGTTTTGTAGCCATATTCTTGCATCATTTCGGTTTTGCAACATTTAATGTTACCAGGCAGTAAAATACAAGACATAATTGGCAATACTGGTTCTTTTCACACCGTGAAAGATAAACATTTTTTTTTTCAAATCGGGTGGTCCCATTTTGGAATTCCCTCCCATCCTCTGTAGTCTCCTCACCATCCATCCCTTGCGGCTATTAAAAGAAATTTAAACGTGATCAATTTGTACCGTATTCTAAAATGTGTTCAACTTTTCGGTTGTAGTTGTCTGGCCTTTACACGCTCAGGTCACGGTGTTAGAGGATGGTAATTTCATCCCTTAAAATATAGGTTTTTATAGGGTTTTTTTTGTCTGTTCATTTCATTCGGCGTACTTATATAGGGCAGAAATTATTATTTACTCATGTTTGTTACAATAACAATTCGCTTGGCTCACTCTACTGACGTCGATCGACGCTTCGTATAATTTTTTTCTGATCAGTTTTCCTGGTCGAATTTGGCTCCTACTCCACGAAAAGGGGAGGATTTCGTTTAATAAATCAAAGTTTTTAAAGACTGCAATTCAAAAACACATCGCTCCGGAACCAGCTTTTAATAATATAGGTTTTTTTATAGGTTATATAGGTTATTTTAGCAAAAATATAGGGTCAAAATCAAAATATAGATTTTTATAGGTTTTATAGGTTGACTGCGACCCCTGGATACGTATAATACTCCATACGAACTCGAAGTCTATTCTCAGCCCCAACCGAATCTCAAACTTCTCACAGTGAAATATTCTCCAAAACTCGCCTTCTTTCTGATTTTTCCATCTGCCCTTAATAATCCATACCTCCCGGGTCCCACGGGTCTTTGTCGCCTTGCTGGCTTGACCTGCACCCCCGGTTCCTTATCTCGGTACCAAAGGGTGCCCCGGGTGTTTAGACAGCGCCCTTACCGAGGCAGGAGACCAAAGGTGGTAGGGTGCACTCACTCGCTCTGTTGCGCTAGTGATGGCTTCGGGGATATTTTCCCTTCCTGTGTACGGCATGGAAAGATATTGATTAAATCTTCTCTCATATAGATGACGTGCAACTTCAAATCGGGCCGCCAGGTGGCCTACGGCAAGCGTGTGCGTGCGTTGTGCGCCAAAACCGCCCCGAGAACTTTTCTTCATCCTGGCGATAACAACGAAAACTTGAAGTGGAAGATGGAATAAGAAAAAAATAAAGGTGGTTCCCAACACTCACTGAAATACTTGGCATACTGTAAAGGAAAATTTAAAAGGGGGGACCCGTTAAAGTTATGGTGCTGCATTATAACTTTAAAAAGTGCATTAAAGTTGCGATTGTTTTTGTTTTCAAGTAAAGAGACCAGCTTCAAAGTGTGGGAAAAAAAACCATAAGGATGATACCTATGAAGAATGTTAAATAAATACGGATCCAAACCTTTCACGTTGCATTTTGGACTTGAGCGGGGAACTGAACCCACGACCTTCGAAACCAAAGGGGTAAGTCCTACCGTTGAGCCGTACTGACACGACATAAATAGGTTTGCATTCGTATTTATTTAGCCCAACTCGAGCCGAGTGGCTTTCCATGATGAGTAATATGAAGAATGTCACATTAAACGAATGTCACGATCAAGGCAAAGCATCCCCATTAGACTGACGAAAAACGTTGTCTAAACTACACCCTGCTGCAGTGGACGCGAGAAGGAATAAATTGAAAGCACGTGTTTATGAAGCAACCAATCGCAGGTCATCAATCAAACATCAATGTCAACCGGAAGCCACACTTTTGTGTAGCATTTGTTAAAATCGAGTCACAAACCCAAATTCTGAGACGGTACCATCTCACACCATGAGAAAAATATAAGGCCAAGCGAGACTTAACTTTAAAATACTTCGAATTTCCAAACCGCCCGCCGGGGGGGGGGGGAGATGAGGCTTAATGGCGCGTCGACAGCTTGGTCATTAGCGCCAACCTCAGTCACAGTGCAGTGGTCCGGGTTGCCACTGCACCACACATTACAGAGAAGAAAAGAAAGGTAAACTCCTGAACACTTCTTTCCACCGACGGCACAAAGTATGAATCTTTGGGCTTCCCTTAGTAAAACGAACCTGCAGCAATTTCTTCACACTCCTGCACCTTGCATCCTAACTTTAACATTTCATCCACCCCCTGCTCCTTCTGCCCCAACACACGTGCAAACCACCTTCTGCACCAACCTATCTCCTCACTCACCTCTGCAGCCCCGCACCACACTCCTGTTCTCATGTTTTTTCGTGTTCCCTCTCACACCCCAAGCCCCTGTCACGTCCTTTGACCCACTCATCCCCCCCGCCCTCACCTTTTTATACCCTAACCCATGTTTAATCCGTTGCCTCTGCTTCACTTATGCTTCACAGTGGGCCTGAGTGGGGCTGAGTGGGCTTTACTGTACCTGAGCTGTACCATCATGATTGCACAATCCACCATCAATATTTTCAGACCAATAGGTAAACAAACAATTCATTACCGAAAAATAGATATTTTTATTTCCAATATTGATGTACATAAAATAAGTATTTACGTTTTAAAATGCGAACAAATAAGACAATTTTTTTAAAATTAAAAACTCCCAGCATTCCCCTGTAAACATGGAATATGGCTGCACAGAACATGCGCGTGTAAGAAACAAGTGAGAGTTTTAAGAGAAGGTGACATTTTAATCTAGGTGATACCGGTGATATCTGGAACGCTACGACAAAGTTTGCTTACTGCTGACTATGCTTTGGTCGAAAGAAGCGGCAGGGGTTAAATGCATCGAAACATAACTTTAAAATATACCTGTTTGAGCAAACTGGCTTATGTACATTTAGCGAATATTTACACATCTCTTTATCTTATCCTCTCCTCTCATTAGAACAGTCGTGTGGCCATATGGGTGCCAGATTTCAAGCAAGAAAATCCGTACATGGTTAAAAAAATTGCCCAATATCATGGTAGCTGAGGTATTTGCCGCTTCCACGGATTTTTACCATGTCGTGTCACTGGGCGTCCAGCAGTTGACATTCCTGTTAGATTCACAGTTAGCACTTCGTCTTCGTCTGCTTGGTACGTTTTCAAAACAGGACGTAAATCATGTTCTTGCGTTGTAGATCGGTTTGAAACTGTTGGGTGCATTGTTGTCTGGCGTTGGGGTGACGTTGCATTAGTTCCCAGATCACTTCAATTGGCAGGAAATTAGGAATTGGATGGACCGTTTTGTCAAGTAAGTACGTAGTTCTGAAGTTGCAGCACATGTAAGTGTTCATGGCTGGAGTTCAGTTTCAACTTGATAGCAGTCTCTGACGCGTTTGTTCATTCGAACTGTGAGGAAATCTGGTTTTATGAAGTCAGATGGCGTGAAGTATTTAGTATTCATCTGTCAGTAACCAGCTCCGCTGAAACATACTGGCTCGTTTTGTCAAGTAAGTACATAGTTCTGAAATTGCAGCACCTGTAAGTGTTCATGGCTGGAGTTCAGTTTCAACTTAATAGCAGTCTCTGAGGCGTTTGTTCATTCGAACTGTGAGGAAATCTGGTTTTATGAAGTCAGATGGCGTGAAGTATTTAGTACTCATCCATCAGTAATCCGCTCCACTGAAACAGATTGGCTCCCATAGCAGAAAGGTTGCAAACAGGTTATATCTCGCTGAATGCTGACTTCAGCCTTGGACTATCTCCACCAATTCACTTGTTCAGCCCCTTTGACCAACACAGGACATAAACCAGATATTTTCGGAATCCACATTTTATTTCAAATACCACGAGTACATAAAAAAGTTCCGTAGAAACTTTATGTACTCATGGAAGTGCCTCATTACCGTACTCGCCTTAATCGTGAAACATGGTGTTTTCAGTTCATTTCCCACAGGTGCACAACCACATTCAATCCAACACCAATAGGTTTAAAGATTAGATCGAATTATTAAAATAAAATTCAAGTTGACAAATTCCGACGCCAGGGGAGCCTCAGCAAACCTATATAAATGCTGGATTCAGCTCATAACTGGCACTTCGTATGGTGCTTGCCACAAGCACACATCGAAGTCCACTCTAGTTTTAGCCAAGAACTTTTTTTTTTTTTTCACGGTTCTGTCCGTTTTTAACACGTCCTAGGAAGTTTTGCCTTGTGACGATGGACATTTTACTTGACTTATGGCTTTCTTGTTTTTTTTTTTTTGTTGTAATACGTTTTTCCTTGCTACTCTTGAAAATGGCTCTGAGAAGAGTCGAAACGTCGAGTTTTTATGTGTACATGTGTGCACTTTCAGGCTTTTACTTTGCAACATGTTTAATACAAATGCAACATTGCACTACCTCATTCAACGGAATGTATTTGTTGATGGAAAATAGCGCGCGTCGAACATTATTTCTTGGATTGCCAGTTGTTTTGCTCGCAAAGGGTGCCTGTTTGGTTCACGGAGTTCTTTGGCTCTTCTAGGCTTATTCCGCTAGCCTTAGTTTTAAAGCAATGCGTGCCACTAACTAATTTAGAGTCCGTTGTAGGCAGCTTAATTAGTGTGCACTTGACTTCGTTTCATTGTTTATTCAAGCCCCAAGTACGTTTGCTTTGGTAACTGATTCAAATGAGTATCGTCGAACTGTGCTTTGATTGATAGCTTTGATCAACAACTACGTATCGTGCCAGTCCGCCATTTGTATGTTTACAGAGTTTTAATTAACTTGCGCAGAATTAATAAACATACTACATCTCAGTTAGTACCCAATTACCACACGAGGAGTGAATCTAATAGCTTTGTCGTTCAACCTTAAGTTAATGAAGCATTAGTATTAAAAAACGCTTAAACGTATAAATTACGGATGTAAGCCTTAAAAAACTTAAAGCCCTAAAGGAACAGATATTAGAAAAAGACATGTAAGCCATCAGCGTCGCATTAATACGTGTAAAAGAATCTCCAGCGACCCAAAAAACAAGCTGGAGCTTCTTTTACACGTATGAGTGCGATGATGATGGCTTGCATGTCTTTTTCTAATATCTGTTCCTTTAGGGCTTTATGTTTTTTAAGGCTGTCCGTATATATACGCTTAAGCGTTTTTTAATACTAATATCCATCATTTTTTTCTTGTTTCACCAAGAATTACACAGAAAAGAATACTGCAATCACCTTAAAATAGCTGTTATAAGACAGCCTTTTTAATACGCAATTTTTTTAGCTATAAAAATTGAAAATCGGTTCTTTGGTTCGATCTCTAGGTGAGACTGAGAGCAAAATTTCCCCAAAAAGAAAAACAACAATAATTGTAGTGACATTAAAATAGCGTTCAAAAGGCCATAGGATTTCTTCATACCTATGTTTTAAGCTGTAAAACTTGAGCATCGGTTCATTGGTTCGATATTCAAGTGTAGCATAGCTGTCACGGGCCAGAATTTGGGCTAATTATGAACATCGAGCTAAAAACCATGAAATTTAGTACACAAATCAATTCTTAGCTAATCAATCAAGCCAGCTATGGAATCTCTCGAGATGCCCCCCTAAGGCCCCTTCCTGTTCCCCTGCCACAATCACCTGTACTACTATGAATTTTGGTACTATGAATTTTGGTGCGCCAATCATTCCTAGTAGTAGAAATTGAACCAGCCATGGATCCCCACGATATACCACTAAAGCCTCCCCCAGCATCCCCTTTGCACCTCTTGATGCATCGATGACCAATGAGGGGTGCACAGGAGGGAGCTGGGGGCCCTTTGGGGGTATTTCATGGGGATTCCATGGCTTATTAGATTTTTAATGTTAAGAAAGACTTGTGTACCAAATTTCATGTTTTTAGCTCGATTTGCTGAAATTTGTTACTCCACTTAATGACTTCTGCCCAGTGCTCTACTCTAATTATTTCTCTACTGACTAGAATACGGTAGTCATATCTAAATCGTGTTCAAAGGGCCCTGGTCGGTGTTAATACCTACATTTTAAGCTATACAAATTGAAAATCGGTTCATTGGTTCGATCTCTAGGTGAGAGCAAAAGTTCTAGCCCATTTGGCTTTCCGTGTCAAGAATATTGTAGTTGCATTTAAATAGCCTGCGAAAGGCACTAGGCTTTGTCTATACCTACGTTTTAAGCTATAGATCTTGAAAATGGGTTTAGTGGTTCGATCTCCCGGCGAGGGCAAAGAGTCCCAACAACAACAAGAACAACAAGAACAAAGAACAACAAGAAATGGCCATGCCGTGGACGCCGAACGGTTCAATTGTTGTCATTAAAATTTGTATTGCGGTGAAATAGTTATGACACGACCCCAAATACCGAATTTCGTTGGTTTATGTCAATTTTGGGCGAAACTATAGGAATTCAAAGTTTGACGTTTAGCATGGAAGTTCATGGTGAGGCTTACGTAGGTAGCGGTCCTTGATAACTGCGTAAGTGCTACTTACTTGGCAGTAAATTTTATATCATACCTAACTCATAAAATAAATTATTAGCATTAATCGTTTCCATAAATGCTTGTAAGGTGGCTACTGGAAACCAGTACTGTGTCCTTTGAAAATTTATTCAAAATTTCAAGCTAAAGAATATTTACAGTATCTTTTTTGTCATTTCAATTTTTTGTGTATTTTGTGTACCATATTAATTCTTTGTACTATGAAACGTATTCAAGCGCCCGCAGAACGGTAAAAAGGGGTGGGCTCGAAAACTCAGCAAAATGATCAGTTAAAAGGTCAATCAAAAGGGCAAAAGGGTCAATCAACGATACGAAATCACGTTAAACATATACTGGGGAGAAGTCTCCACTCCCATTCCTTGCCATGTTCGGAAGAAAAGCTTACATTTTTTAAATATTTTTACACTCGCAGCATTTTTTCCCCAACTTTTTTTTATGTGTAGAAAGGGCAAAGAGCAACCAGGCTGTTTGGGGAGGGGCTTGAGCCCCAATGTAGGAGGCGCCATTGAACGTATATGTGTCACTTTGCAAATTATTCCGTCTTAATGTTTCGACAGTTCTTTGCAATAGTTATTAGTTGACGTATGTTTTACATAAGTTTTTTTGTGTATGGTCGCCAGCACGCCACACCCGAGCAGTAGCTCTTGTGGGATGCGGGCACATACGGCATTTTGTACTGTTTGCCAGGTTCGATAAACTCATTCACATCGACATCGATATCGACATCGATTAAAAGATGTGATTGATTGCTTCACATACTACTCCACAAATGTCGGTTGTGTTAGTTTATTTTTTGTATTAAGTATAGGCTATGGGTCGGACTGCACTCTGAGAGGATAGTCTCTCAATAAATTCAGTTTACATTCTGTATTGGATAAAAAGCAAGTTTTTGCGTCTGTTCGGTCGTAGGCCTCACAGGGTTTCATTGTGTCTTCTTGTTGATTTTACTTAAGTTCAGGGTAAACTCTGAAAATCACGTTTTTTCCTAATATTTTTTCAAGGGACAAATGCTCGCCTGTGCTTGTAAAGTTTGTGCCCAAACTAATACAGCTAATTCTTTATAAATTTTGAGGTCGAATAGGGTAATGTAGTTACGAAACGGAACTAGGATCATGATGCTAAGTTGATCAAGACACAGAAAAAAATTTCTCAAGGCTCCGCGCCCAAAACAGAGGTAATTATTCATGGAATCCGCGCAATTTTTCACGGAAAGTATTATTTCTCCACTTTGGCTGTGGGTACCTGAGTAACCCTAGTTCAGAATATATTTGTGCTAACACACGACATTAAAAAAAAAATTAATTTAATCAAACGCAATGTGATGGAGATATCTTGGCACAATTAAAGGGCATAAAAGTTGCATATGTACAGGGTGGGAGGGGGAGAGTGCAAAAATATTGAAATTTTCTACAGGTCAAATTTGTAGCACTGGGGAAACGCATCAACCAAATTTCATCCTAAATGGTTGATCAGAATTGAATTCTGTCCTATTGTACACGACGAGCGGGACAATTTAGCTGGTGAAATCCAAACGGAAAATCCAGAGTCTTTGGCATGCCACAATCGGCACGAGCACGAAACACTACATCACCCTTCCCTTCCCTAAAATATCTTACCTCATGCTTGGTGGCCAACAATGCGGTCGAAACAACAATGCCGAAACGATGTAACGGACAGTGTATGCTACCTTGAATTTTACAATAACGAGATTATGTTCTTAAAACAATTGTTCGTATCTACCGTCCAGCAGATATACGACCAACTGCCATATCTTAGGGCGCGTTTAGGCAGGGACAATTTTCTCGCTTACTAGCTTTTACTTGGTCAATACTAAATCTGCTGGCTGCTTCTCGCCTTTGTCGGAGAATGTGGCTTTCGAGTTGTCTACACGTAGTAACCATGGCAACAACGCGGACGCAAATTTTCTCCTTGTGCCTCGCGACCCGACGTACGATGCATGCAACATGACAGCGTCGATTTATGACAACAAGAAAACAATTTTTACTGTAGTACACGGCGACGGAAAGATTTATGAATACCGGCATTCGACGGTTTGTCTTCGATTCGATAACTACGAAATGGACGCCATGTTGGATTTTGAATTCTCGCTGCGAGCAGCTGTTTATTCTGTCGTCGTTTGATCACTGCTAGAAGCTGTTTTTTCAGCGAGAATAGCAAAATTTGGAAATAGCGTGAAATGGCAACAATGTTGTAGCAATGTTTAAAATGACTGTTGCACTTTGTTCTTTGTCCGTGTTGTTATTTATAATACATTTCATTTGTTGTCTATTACCGCATTCATTTAATAGAAACGGGAAATTAAAGCGTAAATAAATAACGGTTGCCTAGCAAATAGCTTTCGGCGAGCGAGAAGGTCTCGTTGCGTAAACGACCCCTTACACATAACCTTTAAAATGTGTAAAGCTAAAAAGGCGTGCCTATGTGGAGAATGAATTTGCTTGCAGACTGTGTTGTTCCAGCAACCACAGCCATTCAGCGTTCTATAACAAGATTAGGTTCCGCCAATTACTATAGTTCTCTCGTCGGAACCTCTAAAATTCTGCGATAATTAACCGCACTTAACTTGTACACGTTATACGGGATCAATGTGTCTAAATGCGTTTGCAAACGCCAAGGCACGTTTACCTTGTTTAGATGCCCGGCTAGCTCCCAGAACGTCCTCGTAGTGTTGTTGTGGTTATTTCATGCAAAGTGAGATAATTGTGAGATACGGGTTTAGTGTTTGTAACACAGTGGAAAGAACAAATAAGAAATAACGTTAAAGCAGTTGCTGTATTTTCGTTTTCTTTAGTACCTTTCTTTTACCTTTTTTGTAAAGTACCTCATTTAATTATTTTGGAGAATTATTTTGTTCAGCGAATTCGTTGAGCCGTAGTCATCTGCAGCAAAGTAACGCTCGTATTATAGACGAATCGGGTCAGTTTCGAACCTTTAATGTTGTTTTGTTGTTGTTCTTCTGGCGCCTAACCTTTGATTCTGTGTGCAAAAGTGCTAGTTCAATTGTTTTTATTTGTCTGCTGCTCTCAAACCACACGCTAGCATTAGCTCTTGTGGAATGAGTGTTTGCTTTTGTGGTAATTTTATAATATGTGTTGGATGAATAAACTTACTATACTTACTAGTTACTAAACTTACTTATTGGATGTCTTAGTTACAGGACGTTGCACCAGCGGAAAGAAGTCCAGTCTGGAGACGAGTCACGGTAGAGACATATATAGTTACTGTCCAAAACACGGGAAAGAATGTACTCCGTGGCTGTTGTAGGACCATTTTCAGGGAGGGAGTCTCTCACCTTATCTGGCATGCCTGACTGATAGGGACTTTACCAGGGTGCCCTTTCAAGTCATCGGCCAGATCGGTTCCTTCAGGTAGATAGCCTAAGCTCTACCATTAATCAGTCACTATGAAGAATTTTGTTGATTTAAACGTTCTTTTGTTTAAGATGAATGGAAACAGCTTGGACTACTACGCTGGTTTCAAAAAGGCAGTGTCATTATGGTTCAGCGGTAGGACTTACACGTTTGGTTTCAAAGGCGTGCTAGTGTGGCTCAACGATAGGACTTACAACTTTGGTTTCAAAGGCCGTGTCAGTATGGCTCAGCGATAGGACTTAACACCTTTTGTTTCAAAGGTCGTGCCAGTATGGTTCAGCGATAGGACTTAACACCTTTTGTTTCAAAGGTCGTGTCAGTATGGTTCAGAGATAGGACTTAACACCTTTTGTTTCAAATGCCGTGTCAGTATGGTTCAGCGATAGGACTTAACACCTTTTGTTTCAAAGGCCGTGTCAGTATGGTTCAGCGATAGGACTTACACCTTTGGTTTCAAAGGCCGTGTTAGTACGGCTCCGCGATAAGAGTTCACACCTTTGGTTACAAAATCCGTGTCAGTATGGCTCCGCGATAGGGCTTACACCTTTGGTTTCGATGGCCGGCAACGAATCAGACGGAGATCTTCTCTTCGTGGCTCATCACACGAAGTGTGATGCACGCGGCGCGCTGTTAATTTATGACAAGAAAGATGTTGACTGCAGTAGAAGATGGCGAGTGATTTCTGAAAAGCAGCGTTCGATGGTTTGGCTTCTATTCGAAAAATCCGAAATAGCCACCATGTTTAATTTTGAACTCTCGCTGCGAGACAATGCTTTTTTTATCCGTTGTTTTACCCCCGCTAGTTGTTCTTTGTTTGAGAGGAGATAAATTTTGGAAATAGCGAGAGATAACAATATTTTACGGCAATGTTTAAAATTATTGTTTGACGTTGCTCTTCATTCCGGTTGTTATTTATTTTTATGCATTGTGGTATTCCTTTAGAGAAGGTCTTGAAGCATTACGCCATTAAGCCCTAACCAGACTGGTGCTCGCGGCTGCATGGCGTCGCATGGTCGCCGGATGGTTTACCAAAGACGTCAAAATCGGTCGATAAAAGCCACATTCACTGCTGAGTGCAGCAATTTTGATCTGGTAGGCACGCAGTAACTCATCGCTTCGCACGAATTATCTTCCGTCTGGTTAGTGCTTTAGTTTGCCACGAAAATAGTGTTTGCGTTTTCATGGCATACGCGATTTATTTAATTTAAATCATTAACTTAACAAAAAACGGCGGAAAAACGATATTTAGGTAAAATACTTATCTATAAAGGGTCTAAAGATGTTGCATCCTAGTGTTGCATAAATAACTTTAAACTTTCTTTGACAACAGAATAACAGAACAACAGAATATGATCCTGCGCCGCAGCAGGATGCACAACAAAAACGATGCCTAACAAACGCCAGCATTCCTTTCGAGTGGACGCCTATAGAAGGAAGAAAAAATTTTAACGGCTTACATGTATGGCAGTAAGCAACTCACGGAGCTAACACTCCGCGGTGCGCCTTGCCGTTAACATGGCTGCCGTGCGGCCTTCCAATTGCTGCCCAAGGCAGGAATTGGCCGAGCACTAACAGTCGGGTAGCGAGCCAGCTCCACTACTCAACCGGTTGGAACCGGATCGCGCCAGTAAGACCGTCACGTGACGTAATGCCTGGGGCAAGATCTATCGTTCTCGGCCAGTATGAAATCTGGCCAGGTCGACTGAATTGCCAGTTGGTGTTGGGGGTCCGATCTGCAAGAAGGACTCCTGAAATTCTCGAGGACTGGTAGTAACTGGCTGCAACATGGACCTAGTGTCTAATATGCGGCACTCTGTGTATGGCCCCCTAGCTATGCAGCAAGGAATGAATTGGAACTGAGTTCTTGAACTGGAAACCTTTCGTACATTCCCTGAGTACTTACAAAATTAGGTCTTGCTTATGGACCTTGTGATTGGTTAGTCCCGCGTGTTTACGTTTAGCTTCTTCCTCCTACCCTCTTGTGAACATGTGTAGGTTACAATCGGGCTATGTTGCATTGGGCTCTTTCATTGTACGAAGAGGCACGCAAAATTTCTTACTTTTTCTATCTCTTCTGACACTAATGGATGAGGTTTGCACGGGAAGGGAGGGGGGGGGAGCGGAGGGAAAGAGGGAGTTGGGGAGGAACTTGAAGAGAGCATGGTCTCCATCCTACTACTTAGGAGAGATGGGTCCTGTCTCCCTAGCTTTCTAAGCCGGTGTGAGTTGGCCGCGTCGCTGTGCTTGTCATCGTCATGGGTTGGCGTGGTCTTTCTCCCCCCCCCCCCCGGACTTCCTCCCCTACCAGTTTACCGACTTGTCTCACTGGTGCGCTGTCACCGGCTGACCGGATTAGAGAAAATCAGATAGGCCATTCCCGTGTAAAACATCGCGCGCCCCCCGCATTAAATAGCTCTTTTGCTTGTTAATATTTATACATCGGATGTTGTTGTTGTGTGCAAAGTCTGCGCTTGTTGCGGTTGCTTTCCAGCGCACCCGAA
>JAHWFP010173735.1:0-10391 GCA_023313725.1 Lithobius niger | reverse complement strand
TATCATTTTAAATTGAGAGCATGACATCGGGACATAGACATCCATATGCCTGAAAGAAAGAAGAAGAAAAAGTTACGTCCGGTGTAGATAACGCGTCGAATCGCGACGATAAAGACGCTGTTTGCAAACAGTCATAGATAACTTAACGACAGAGCTTATTACGCCAGAGCGACAAGAATACTGTTCATATACAACTGACGTACTGTTTATTGTTTATGGTAGTTTTTTTAATTGTAGTCTATTGCGTTCATAACAAATGCATAAAAATGCGTGGTGAACTATATAGATGTTCGTGAAGCCAGTAGGGGACATAGTGTCCACATTTGAATAATTAATAAGTTTGTGACATGTAGCTAAAAAAAAAGAAAAAATTGAACAATACGCAACTGGGCACAAGTTCAGTATATAATTGCACAAATAATGCGTTACTGCAGTCATAAGATCTATATATATTATATATATATAACTAGCTGTACTCCCGGCGTAACATACACCGGTCTAGCCAGTTCCCGCATACCTGAGCGAAATACTGTAGTGGGCAGTATGGAATAAAAAGGGCTCCGACTGCCCCCTGCCTCCTTCTCCGGACTCCCCTGCGGCCTACCCACTTACATTCTGCCATAGTCTGGTCAGATTTCCCCCATCCCCCCACCTTGTAACCCCTTTCCCGTCCCGCACCGCCTGCCCCCCCCTCCCCCCCCTCCTCCCGGACCCGGATTCCCCTATTATGTGGTCTGAATATCCCCATCCCTGCTTCCCCTCCCTTTGAACCCCTGCTCCCCCTCCCCCCCCTCACCCCTCTGCTGGTAGCTCGCCATACTTTCATTGTAGTGCATAATAATGATGAATTTGATTGCCCAACCTAAGCGTATTATAGATATAATAGGCGTTGGTGGCCCTGAGCAAATTCATCATATGTGTGCGTGTGTGTGTGTGTGTGTGTGTGTTACTAAAGTTCAAGCGAGAAAGGGGAAATGGGTGACCTGTGGCTCAATCTGACCATGCAGTGGCAGAATGTGGGGGAGGGAGGCAGGAGGATTGTGGGGGGGGGGGGTAGAGAGGAGGGGAGGGTGTCGGCGCCATTCCGATCGGTCATTAGGTATTCGGGAACCGGCTAGACCGGCGTATGTTACGCAGGGGGTGCAGCTAGTATTTTATAAAAACATTACTAATTTTAGGTATGCTAAAAAATAAAAGAAAACTACAAATTAAGTGATATCACAAACAAAACCCACTTGGGTGAAAGAGCCTGCCGAATTTCAGCCAAGACAAGTAGTGATATCACCCCCGCCAATGACAAACCACCAAGCTAATCTCATCGGTTATTACTTCAGACGTTATGTGAAAAATTTGACCACTGCTACCGATAGCAGCACTGGTCAGGTCTTTAATTTAACCTTTGATCTAATAGTCGAAGAGATATAAGCTTGGTAGTTGTTCGTTGAGGGTGGGGGTGATATCACCACTTTCAAGCCTGAACATTTGTTGGTCAATACATGGGATTTGGCACACCATGTAGAAAACTTGGTGGCAGCCATTTTTATCCAGATATCACTACTTGTTTTGGCCGAAACTTGGCGGGTTCTTTCAACCAAGTGGCTGTTGTTTGTGATATTGGTTCATTCTAGCGTCAAAGTAGCACGCAAATAGAAATGCAAAAATTGGTATATCATCTCCAGAGACTGTGAAACACTGTCAGGACCGGACTGGGAGCCCTGGGGCTCAATTGCCATGACGTTTTAAAGAGGCCCCCAAACACAATTCCGGGGAGGGATTCTGCGAGCTCATAATATAAGGAAACCGGCCATCATTTATGGCCGGAGGGGGGGGGGGAGTGGGCGGAGGACATGAAAATGCGATCACCAAAATTTTCCATGACTTCACCACCTTCAAAACCCAGAAAAAATCTTTGCCTACTAGCATTATTACAACCTTGCATCATTTCATTGTTAAAGGAGAGCTAAGAAGAAGGAGGAGCCTGGGAATCTGGCTGTTGCAGACATAGGGCCTTAGGGCTTCGGGCAGATGACCAGGAGTGGTTAACGCTCGTTAAACCCTTTAAACCCTTTAAGAAGAAGGAACCCGGTTAGTTTTCAGACTTCAGTACACAGTGGCACTAAGATACTAAGACTGCAGACTTGACACTAAGATGGGGCGTGTCCATGTAGTGTGTTGGTGCGTAGGGTTGTGCTGGATTTATGATTAGATTTAGAATAGGTTAAGTTAGGTATGGCTTTGCAGGCCGCCTAGTACTCAAATAAATATACAAACAAGAAGGAGGAA
The DNA here is from genome assembly GCA_023313725.1 of Lithobius niger. Classification (NCBI taxonomy): domain Eukaryota; kingdom Metazoa; phylum Arthropoda; class Chilopoda; order Lithobiomorpha; family Lithobiidae; genus Lithobius; species Lithobius niger. Next base: position 8,108 of record JAHWFP010173735.1, on the reverse strand, counting down.
CCAAGTTACTAGCATTATTACAACTTTGCATTGTCTCTTCTCCGGACCAATGAGAACCGACAGAGCGTACGTTGTTGGTTAGCTGTAGCACTGTATGCTCGAGCGACTGGCGTGCGACTGTGAGCCCTCTTACTTTCTTGTAGACTAAATGGTATCGTGGACTTTATTGTTCTATACGTGATACGTGGTAATGGTAGTGATTGAAACCCTTTATGCTTGTGGCGTGATACAGGTCTCTTGCGGTTGTGATAGTGTACGCAATGTACTCTGTCGTTTTGGATATTTAGATTTAGGGAGGGTGCATGGCCTAGGGCCAAGGCCCCAATAAACCAAAACTGAATTCAATCTACATCATTAAAAACGTGCGATGTGCAAGCATGTGTCTGTGTAGTTCTTCTCCTCTTTAACCAGGGCACCTACAAAGATGGGAGTAGCACCAAAAGAAACATGATAGTAATAATAATAATAAGAAGAAAAAGAATATAGTTTACCACTAATAAGTGGATGGTTGCCAGAAGGCGTGTGAGCCACTAATACCATAACATTTGAGGAAAACGTAGAGTAAGTCGTCTTAGGTACATTGTTGGAGGAGGAGAATTGTTAATCGATGCTGAGGAAAAGGCGAAGGACCTCTAGCTGTCATGAGCTCCCGCCGGAAGCCGGACTCAGTGTTTGCGCACACTGTCCCATAATGCTATTCCAAGCTTTTACCACTCACGCGTACAGAGAAAAAATGTTTCCTGCAGTCAAGCCTAGAACCCTGGGTCGCAAGTTTCCAGGAATGGCCCCTGGTAACTTGCCAGAGGGGTGCCAGGTCAAAGAAGAGCAAATCCACCTTAATCAGATTTCTCAATTTTATAAGTAAGAATGAGATCAAAGCGCAATCTGCGTAATTCAAGCTGCTCCACTCCCGCTCGAGTGAGTCGTTCCGTGTGGTTCATTTCACAAAAGCCAGGAAGTCCCTTGGTAAATCCTCTTTGCACCAATTCAGTTAGGTCAATATCCTTAACAAGATACGGGGACCAAACTGGTGTCGAATATTCGAGGAGTGGACGGACAAAGACCCTGAAAGCCCATATCTTTGTATTTATGTCCCCAGACGTAAAACATCTGTTAACAACAGCCAAGAGTCTGAATGCCAATGATCTAATCCTTCAGTCTTTAAACTCCTGAGAGAACCAAATAACCGAGTCCTTAATAACCTCCACCAAAGGGAGGTCCTCTCCCTCCATCATGTAACGGTAGTCGATTTGTGGGAATTCTATATGGAATGTGTGGCATTTTAAGATGGAGAGAGGCTGCAGGGAGTTTGACTGGGCGGATATGTTAATGTGGTGAGCAAACGATGGTGAAAGGTTGAAAGTTATTTAGAACAGATTCATTGCTTATAGATGTTTTATAGTTATTCGCACCGAATACTACTTTGGACGTTAAATGAAAACTTGAAGATTACTACCGCTAGTAGCAATCTTCTAGTTTTCATTTAACTTTCGAACTATTAGTATGTGCGATTAACTTGGCTAATAGGATTAACCTTGGCGGCCTTTTCCTGGTGGAATGATATCACTACCTTCAAAGGCCGACCGTTTTTGGAAACTTGGCGGGTTTTTCTACCAGTTTTGGTTTTGGGTGGATAAAACTGACTAATAAAACGGCACAATAAATCTGACTCATACAACGACACAATAAAATTGACTCGTACGACACAATAAAATTTACTAATAAAACGACACAATAAAACTATTTCATAAATCGACATAAATTTCCTACCAAAATTTGCGTCCGAGCTGATTAATTCGTCCTAATTGCTGTAGTTCTTGCTTTTGATGAAATATCTCAATGGCTAGTGGCACGAGCATCATTGACGGGAAAAAAATCACCTCCTTAATTTACTCAAGTCTGACAGAAACGAATAAAGAAATGGTAAAAGTAGGCTGCTCCTGGACGCAGTGAGGACTCCACAAATTCATCAAGGCACAACAAATTTTAATTTTCAGTGGTGTTTGCGTGTTGATCTCCAAGATGGCGGCATGTCAGGCTGCGTTTGTGAATTTGCGTGTATTTTAATCATGTAAATCGAGCGTTTTGTGAGCAAGAAAGCTACATACTTTCGAAAATTAAAATTTGTTGTGCCTTGATGAATTTGTGGAGTCCTCACTGCGTCCAGGAGCAGCCTACTTTTACCGATTCTCTCAAGCTCCACAAAATAATCTGTTTTTGAATAAAGAAACTATAACGTATGTGATGTGGCATTTATTTGCTGCGTTCCAAGAAAGTAGAAGAAATTATCCGTGCTCAAGTTTTTGTTTGCATCACAATAAGTTTTTTTTACTTATTTATTTGCACATTTCTTTATTTATTTTGAAATAAGTGTTGTTTTCGAAAATGCACGGGAACGTTTTTGAGCTCCTTTCACGCCCGAACGCGACACGCGCTACTTTTGTGACGTCATCAACAGAAATGACCCGCCCCTTTTCAACATCTTTCTAACACCCCAACTCCCTCCCTCCCCGCCCCCCAATCCCCTTCCTCCCAATTTCCCCAGCAACGGTGTAAGGATTACAGCAGATATATATCGTGACGTCTAAACTTAATCACCTAAACTTTAACCTTTACATTTCTCTGGAATTTTTAGGGGTGAATTAGGCAAAGGCAGGCGCCTGCTCACCTCTTCCAAAATACAAAATAGATAAGATATGGTCACCAAACGCGTCATAAAGAACGTTTTAAAAGAATTGGAGGCACAAGCACGTTTAATGGACGCAATAAATAAATAAGCAAACCGACATTATTTATCTTCGTGAAGCGAGTGACCTTTTTCCTTTTCAACGTTTAGTTTCATCTTGTGCTCAGCATGTAAACCACTTTTCTCGAAAAAACCACTTTAAACTTCCTCGACAAGCAAAGCTACCGTAAATCGCCTATTAACATCTCTGGCTAAGATCCCCCCCCCCCCCACCTTCCATCCTAAAAAATGTTTAAGGTCGGAAATCTTGAAATTGCGAAGTTGCAGCACCTCCTCCCGGGAAGAAGGTGGGGCTGTAACTAGATAATTGCACGATTTTTGACCTTAACGTATTTTAGATCATAATTTTTCTGCTAGAAATTCACTAGAAGTTCCTGACATTCACGGAAACCAGTGTTTCATCCCCTTAAATCATGGTGATTTTTCTGCACCGAAATTTACTAAAAGCTTCATGCATAAAGAAAACGAAATAAATTAGTAAACTAATAATTCCTGAATAAATGGGAATAAATGCACCCAAGACCGAACCCAGATCACCTGTACACGTGAATGATTGCATTAATGCCGAATTTTCCGCGATGGAGTTAGGCCTAAACACCCTACCTGGACAGAAGTAATATTCTAATTATAACTTTGTTACAGCCTACCCTCTTTTTTAATGGAATTAATTTTAACTTTAATGGTCGATCTTCACAACGTTAACGCTGGTCTATGCTTTAAAGGTACATAAATAATTCTGGCATGTCGTGCGGGCTACGGTGCGTTTGCCATAATCCCGTTTGCCATAATCACGTTTTACGACCGATTTTATGGCAATCGTCCCAGCTCTTCTGAATTTTCCCGTTTGCTCGAAATTATACTCTTCCCCTCTTCTGCTGGATTTCCCGTTTGCCATAATTTCCCGTTTGCAATAATCCCGTTTGCCATACCGACGGATTTGACGGCATCATCCTAAAACCCAATTTCAAGACAAAGTGTTAGTAGCCGTCCAAAACTATCTATGGATTATTCACTCCTTGCCGAATTTCAGCTCCATCTGTTGACAAAACTAGTTACTATTTGCCATTCCAATTGAAATGCAGTGCTATGTTATTTGGACAAATTAAAACTTTACTTTTGTTTTTAATTCGATGTTAATTTGCAATGTGTTCTAATTTTTTTTAAACCTTTTTTTAACGTGGTTTAAAAATAATAAAAATAGTGTAGTCATGACACTAGTTGACAATTCACTCTGTAGTCATGACAGTGTAGTCATGTAATTCACAGTGTAGTCATGACACTAGTATAGTCATGTAATTCCTACTTACACATGGGGCAACATTATGCACCGAACGAAAGTTTGACAATTTACTGAATTTTAAAATATTTAAAACTCGGCACCAGGCGTGAATAATCCATAGGTAGTTTTGAATGCTAAGAATATTCTTTTACAGTGCTACTTAAAAAATGAGACTCGATACAGGATTTATGACAAACGAACATGTATGGCAAACGGGATTATGGCTACTGGGAAAAGATATTCTGGGCTCCCGGGATTATGACAAACGCGATTATGACAAACGCGATTATGGCAAACGCGATTATGGCAAACGGGCGGAAGCCGTCGTGCGACCCGTTGAGAATAGCGTTTGCAACATTTACACAGTTTAGAGTTAATGTCGCAAAATCATCTCTGACGAAAGAAAAAAAACAAGAAAATGAATGTGTTGGCTACATTTACATACGTTTGAACTAATGTCGCAAAACCAAGTCATGCAGGAAAGCCAACATGGATGCATTCCTTTAATTGTTCCACAATGTGATTTCAGAAGGTCTTTAACATTGTCTGTGAACACGACAAAACCGCAATGCCTCTGAAAGATGAAACCCCGCACGATTGTCTTAAATGCGGTAGACATTGCAGATGCAGTGTTCACGACAATGCCTTGGTCATTTTTCAGCATCACAGAGTAGGCCTAAATATTTTCACTCACTTGCTATATTAGTCCTTCCCTACTTTGTATTGAGCGCCCCCCCCCCCCCCCAATCAAACACCTTAGAACTATCTGAACATTTTTTGTAATACATCACTAGTTTTTGGAATATAACCTGCAACTTGCTTGGCTACAAAAAAATGGTAGTCAATAACACAGTTTGGTGGCGGTACAAAATTCCTGCAAATATCGTTTTCCGGTGCGAAATTTCACAAAGAGCGATGCGCGAATCTAAAGGACGGGGGAGTGGGAGGGGGGAGGGGAAGGTACTTGAACCTTTTTCCGTGCTCATCCAGTTGTCCTCTCTCCTGCCCAAGAAATTTTATAACATTTATTTCGGCACAAATGGTAAAACGAGCTAGAACTTTCAAGGATATGCAGGTATTTTTTTCTTAGCACATCATTTCGCTCTCAGCAAATTTACACGTTCACGGATCGCGTCAGTTTCCCCCAACTATTCAGCTTTCACGAAGCGACTCGGCTTTGCATTCTCGCAGCTAGAAGCAAGGTATCATATAAAATTCCAACATGGTGGCGGTTGTAGCTCTGCCACCTAGCAAGGGAAACAGTCAATATTCTGATTTCAGAAGCACCTGGGAAAATTGTTTAATTTGGAGGAATCTTATTGTTGCGCATTATAAGACTGCATGCGTTTACTCGAACGATGTCGGATTTAGCCAATCCAGGCAACGGCAACGACACCTTTGCCACCGCGGTTAAATTCTAGCTACGAGAACGTAAAAGCGAGTAGCTGCATAAACGCGTCCTTAAATCGAGTGGGTTTTGGCTATAATATCAGGATCTTACAAACACATAAGACGCTCGTAAGACGTGGTGTATACATGTTGTAACCCTTGCGTTGCATTGCCTTGAGATAGAAGCTGCAGATTTACCTTCCTGGCTCCAGCTTACTTGATTTAACATTGCTGAAATCTTATGTTTTCAAAGCAGTGATAAGAGGCATTAACTTCTGGGCACGCGAGAAAACTGGCGTGGAGCTAGGACGGCAAAACAAAATACTCGGAAATTCAACTCCATTTCACCTTCCTCGCTTTACGGTCAGTTTAAACTCTCTTCCTTTAGAATTAATATGTGTTTGGACGCATCGCAGCACAAGTAATTTTTACTCACATTTATTCGGTAAAAACCTACACAGTATAATTTTTAACATAACGTTTTCCGCAAAAGTATTTTAAAACTGTCACTCGTTAGTCAACTGGCTGCATAGGCTGCACGAGTGCTGCAACATGGGGAAGAAAAGTAGAGGAGACTATATCTTTATGCTACTCCTGATAATTTCACGGCTCGTATCATCCAAATCTGAATACAGAAATAAACTTGATACATTAAAAATTACAAATTCAAACTGTTTTACGATCATATGGACGAAAATATGTCCAAATTACGTGAAAAGTTCCCCACTTGTGAAAAAAGGGGTGGAAGTTGGGGGCAGGGCGGGATTTACAAAAGGGCAAAAAGAGAAATGTACCGGTCCCAGGGCCGTAGCGAAGGGTACTTGGTTGGGGGGGGGGGGGAAGACTCCTATTTTGCCAACTCATCTTATGATTTTACCAAATAGTTTAGTCCGGGGCAGAGCCCCGGAAGCTGAAGCAAAAATGACCAAAAATGACTTTTTCTTCAAGTTGGTCAGTGTGTTTTTGACCCGCCCCCCCTAAAAATGTATGACTTCCCTTGAGAGGGTCCAAAACATCATGACCCCCCCCCCCCACATTTCCTCCGGCCTTCCCCGGTGATAATAATTACCGGTCCCTTAGGGTAATTTGTGCCCTCATTTCGTGGCCTTTGGGTCGCTTTTGTCCTTTAATATGGGATCTTATGAACTCTTATCGTCGAATTTTGGACCTTCGAAATTGTTTAAAATTGTTAACAAGTTTGATTTGGAAGATGTAGTTGTTTCTGCATTAATATAAATTCAAATTTAGTGGCAGTAGGTTAACAGAAAAAGGACAACAGAAATTCAAACAGCTAATTCAATTTTTCCAACTCGGTTTTTGATTTTGCCAACTGTACCCGGTTTCATGAAGTACGGCTTTAGTTCACGTTTCTGTTTTAACTAAAACCAAGGCACTGATGGGCTGGCAGACGAACTAGTAAATCAAATGGGCAACTTTGCATTAACTTTTTAGATTTTATTTGATATCACAACTTTAGACGGCGATAAATTGGCAGAAGTCCCTACCAAGTTTTGTTTTATACAAAGTTTGTTGATGTTTCTGAAACGTTTTAAATCCTGGAAGTGATGTTGTATTTTGGTATATTAATATAGCAGTAATTTTCTACCCTCCTAAAATAACAGTTACGAGTTGCTCCACGCTGAAACCCTTTCTGAGCGGCACTGTCCAACAGAAGAACTACTATAAGAAGTAAAATAGCCAACTCAGTTTTTTGTTTTGCCAACTTTGTACGATTTTCGCGAAGTTAATTGTTATCACGACTTCAACCTCGGCGGAGATAAGAGTTTTGTGCATTTTTTATTTTTGTTTTCTACGTTATCTGTGATACTTTTAAGTCATAGTGGTGACATAGCAAACAAAACGGCCAAGTCAATTATCAATTTCGCCAAATTCGGCCAAGCTATGAGCTCACGTTACTAGTGTGCTACCAGTCCCGTAGATATGAGGAGAGCTGCAGGGAAGCAACCACAAATGAGCAGGGGCAACGTTTTAGTTACACCCACGCTACACAGAAGTGTTGCGAAAACTGATGGGAAAAAAATGTATTTTAAACTTTACTTTCAAAATGACCGAATGATGATAACAATTAACCAGTACTCGTGGAAACGGGAATTTGCAGTGAAAATTTATCCGAGTTTGCCAACTCGACAACTCGAATTTGACAACACATACAGTTTGCAAATTCGTTTCGTGGGTGATTGTTGGTGGGGGAAAACTTCCTCCCCCACCCCCCCGTGGCGCCGGGGCGACCCGCGCCCCCCCCCCAGTCAAATCCCACCACCCTCCCCCCCTCCTCCATACAGAAATATAATAGTTAAAAGATTGCATTATTAGATGCAGCGTCATCGTAAAATAGTAATGCATTTTTACAAACGTCATACTGCTAAATAAATTCCTCCAGAATATGTGAAACAAAATATACTCCAGAGACCAGATACGTTACGACTGTAAATTGTTTCAGCTTGTGGACCTCTGGGCTGGGAGAGGTAACAGCGCTTCCCCAGAGTCACTGAGATGCTTTGTTTGACCCCAACCGAACACTTTGTCCACCGATCCTAAAGTGTCCCAGGCTCTCCAAAATCTAATTCCGGCCCTGGTTGGGACGGTGGTAAGGTGGAAATCTGCTATAATCGTAGTGATTTGCTTTATTCCCTTTGTTCTACGAATGTAGTTGTGGGGGGGGGGGGGGGGGGG
>JAHWFP010173734.1:0-34339 GCA_023313725.1 Lithobius niger | reverse complement strand
GCCTCCGATTCTGTCCTCTCGTCTTGACCTTGTTCCTGAACGTCTTCTGGTGGATGGTAGATCGTTCCGGCTTGGTCCATGCTGCCCCAGCGGTCCATTGTGTCTGGGTCAAAGAAGGGTTGCATTTCTGATACGTTGTAAGTCTTTACATCTGAGTGATCGAGTGTTGACCTGAGGACATACTTCACATCTGATGCCTTCCTCACTACTCTGTACGGGCCTTTATAAATTGGAGCCAGCTTCCTAGTGAAGTTCTTGCTTGCATCGGACTTGACGTGGTTCTTGACTTTGACAAGCTGGTTAGGCTTGTACTCCACTGGTTGATGTCTTTTGTCATAGTAGGTTTTTGTTAATCTAGCTGCCTCAGAAAGATGGGCTCTCGCTAGATCGTAAGCCTTTTCCATCTCAAGCTTGTGTGCTTCGGCGTACTCTTTGACCGTCATTCCTGTCTGGACTGGTGGCAAAAGAAGTGCTTGGAGTCTCGTGCGTGGATCCGTTGCCTTCATCAGATAATACGGTGTTTCGCCTGTAGAGACATGTGGTGTTGTTCTCATCGCCCACTGAAGACATGGCAGCAACGGTCCCCATCCTCCTTGCCGTTCCGTAGCGAAAGCTCTAATGCATGCCTTGAGTGTTCGGTTGACCCTCTCGGTTGCATTGCTCTGGGGGTGGTATGGTGTCGTCTTGGAATGCCTGATACCATTCTCCTGCAGCATCGTGACGAAATCCTTCCCTGTGAACGCTGCGCCGTTATCTGAGATGAGATATTCTGGTCCACCTACGTCACTGAGAACATGCTGCGTGAACTTTGTTGCTGCAGCTCTTGATGTTGCGTTCCTTGTCGGTATCAGCCATACCCATTTGGTAAAATAGTCAACGACTGATAGGACGTACTTGTTGTTGAAAGTGGTCGTTGGGAGTGGTCCTACATAGTCAATTCCCATAATATGGTTCGGATGATCAGGAATCACAGGTTGCATTTGTCCCGGCGCTTTTGTCTGGGCACACTTCACCATTTGACAAACTGCACAGGAACGAACATAGTTCTTAGTGTCCTTGAAGACGTGTGGCCAGTATCCTACTTGCCGAACTCGTGCTAGGGTCTTCGTTATTCCCAGGTGACCTGCTTGTCTATGATCATGACACTCATGAAGCAGTTGGTGCCTCATAGTCCCTGGTACGTAGATACGCCATCTCGACCTCTGGCTGTTTCTTTCTGGTGCTGCTGGATCCATGTAGAACAGAACTCCTTCGTCAAAGATGAAGTCCTCCGCAGCCTTCTTGATAAATCCTGGAGATTCGTTCTTCTTCGCCTCGGACAGGTTGGAATGAACTTCCCAGACTCTTTTAGCGAAGCCATCTTGTTCTTGAGCTTGCCTCACCTGAAGTTTATCGGTGATGGGCACTCTCTCCTGGTTTCTGATGTACAGCAGCTGTGGCGGGTTGCGTGACAGTGCATCGGCCACGACGTTGAGCTTCCCAGCACGATGTACTACGTTGAAGTCATATCCTTGGATCTTCACTGCCCAGCGTCCAGTTCTGCCTGAGTTCTTTTTATTTGACAGTACCCACTTAAGCGCATCGTTATCCGTAACGAGGGTAAAATGGTTTCCATCTATATAATGCTTCCATCTCTCAACTGCTTCCACGGCAGCCAGAGCCTCCTTCTCGAAAGTCGTGTAACGAGTTTCTCTGTCCTTCAGAGTCCTGCTGAAGAATTCAATCGTCTTGATCTGGTTATCAATGACCTGAGCGATCATTCCACCGATCCCATCGTCGCTCGCGTCTGTTTCGATTTGAAACGGGTGCTCAAAGTCTGGTAGTTGGAGAAACTGTGAAGCCAGAAGCTTCGTCTTCAGCTCGTCGAATGCTCTCGTATGCTCTTCTCCCCATTTGTACGGAGTGTCTTTCTTGAGTAGACGGTGAAAAACTTTGGTCGTTTCAGCATACTCCCTGATGAACTTTCTGAAGTAGTTCGTTAAACCGAGGAATTGCTGCAATCTCCTCCTGGTGGTAGGAACGGGGAAATCCCTCAGCGCTGATACTGTGGACTCTGTCACCTTGATCCCATCGGCAGACACATCATGACCGAGGATCTTCATGACGGGCAGGCAGAAGTGACACTTCTTCCTTCGTAAAGTGAATCCATGCTTCATCAGCCTGCGGAATACGCGCTTGATGGCTTCGACGTGTTCCTCCCACGTCTCTGTTGCAATGACTATATCATCAACGAACACGACACAATCTGTCCCAATCAGCCCGTTGAGTATGATGCTGATGGTTCTCTGGAACTCTGCTGTTGCTGTTTTGAGTCCAAAAGGCATGACTTTCCACCTGTAGGTACCTCGTCCCGGAGAAACAAACGTTGTGCAGTCACGAGAATCTGGGTGGAGCGGGATCTGGTGGAAGCCCGACTCACCATCCAATACTGACACGTACTTTTTCCCGGCCAGGAAATGGAATATTTCCTCCTGCCTTGGTGGTGGAAAAGAATCGCCCTTCGTCTGGGAATTCAGCTCGATGTAGTTTACAATGGCTCTCCATCCTCCGCCATTCTTCTTCTGTTTCAGGAAAATGGGCGAGCCCCATTCTGACTCCGTTTCCTCAATCTTGTCATTGGCAAGCAAGTCGTTAACCATCCGGTCAACCTCCTCTCTTTGCTTCTTCGATAAAGGGTAGCTTTTTGCGATCTTCGGGCAAGGTTCACCCCTAAATTCAATCTTATGCTGCCTGACAGAAGTTAACCCTGGCTTCCCTGGAAAAACTGCTTGGTGGGCTTTGATAACTTCCTCCAATTCCTGGAACTGCTCGTCTGTCATCTGATTGAAGGCATTGTGAATCGGTTGGGAAGGGTCTGCTGCCAACCTCCAGATGCTATTTACCTTTGGCCGCTTTGGGTCAGCCGCTTGGCTTGACAGTGAAAAGATCTTGCACGGAAACTGTTTATGTAGGCCTCTTGATTCGCCGAATCGATGACGAGCTGGAATTTCTTCATAAAGTCAATCCCCAAAATGACGTCATCTGCCAGTTCCTCAAATACTGTGAACTTCATTCTCAGGTGTTCGCCTTCCAGCTGAAACGGTAGGTAGGCGACCCCCATAGGTCTGATTAACGACCCATCAGCCAGATTGAAATCTTCCCCTCGGTATGGACGGAGTTCGTGTTCGGGATAGGCTGTGTCAAACCACGCTTTTTTCATGTGGGAACCTCCCGATCCACTGTCTAGAATAGCCAACTTGCTCCACATACTCATGCGTACTGGTACGGTATACGATGCTGTTTCTCCTGCGGTAGAGAACAAACTCTTCTGCTTCTCCTTGGGTGGGTTCTTACAGCTTCTCTGGAGATGACCCAACTGGCCACAATTCCAGCAGTTAACCCCTTTCAGCCAGTCCTTTCTACCACTTCTCGACTGAGGTGAACTTGGTCTGGAATTTCCATGCCGCTGATTAGCGTCGCTGGAGTTGTCTTCCTGACGAGTTGCATCGGATGCTGCTTGGCTGGTACCACCAGGCTTCTTATCCAATCCCTCACTGTCGTTACGGCTCTGATCTGCTTCCCGGCGTTGTGGAGTGACTCTTTCAGAATGCTGGTTCTTTGATGGTGCCACGTTTGAACGGCGTCCATCCTTGCTTCCACTATTGCTGCTGGTCGAAATCCCTTGCTTCCCAAACTTGGTCTGGTCAGTTGAGTTGCTTGAATGCTGGGTTTCAGCCTTCTTACCGGCATGCGCAATATAAGCTGGAAAGCTTTCCACTTCTGTAATCAGCTGCTGCAGAGTATTCGGCAGATTCCTTGATAACAACAACCTCGGCTGGTGCTGCATCCTTTCCACGATGAGGTACACCATCTCGTCGTCATCTTTCTTCTTCTGCAGACTTTTGAACTTCCCCACCATGCGCCACACAAACTGCATTGGGGTTTCACCTTTCTCTTGCTTCATGGCATGGATTTTCAGCAATCTGTCGTGATCAGTTTTGGGAGTTTGAAAAGTTGCCTTCAATCTGTTCTTGACATCTGTCCAAGACTTCATTGGAGTCAGTTGAGCATCCAACCATTTCCAGTATCTGCCTTTAAAAGAAGCTCTCATTAAATTCTGCAGGTGACTATTGTCAACGTTCTTCTCCTCGATGTAGAGTTGCATTTCTACAAACCACTGCTTTAAATCGCTTGATTCATCCAAGACTGGTGGTTGCAAATGCCACGTTGCTAAGGCTAGGACTAAACTCTTGTTAAAATCCACTTCTGTAATCTTGTTGTCTTTAGTTGTCCCATCTTGAAAATTGCGCGATTCAGGAAACAACGCATTTTCCCGAGAAAATGCCGTGTGTGCCTCGTCTTCTAAAGAACGCGACCGTTCACGTCGGTTCGTAACCATGGTAACCACTTTCTTGCTTAAAGGATCGTGATCACCAGCATTACCCTGACAAATGGCCGATTTTGGGATAGCACCTAACGAGCTTGTGTTTAAACTTGGGACACTAGCATGCTGCGTGGTCGTTTGCTTTTGTAACTGACCACAAACGTCATTTAGAGATTTTAATTGTCTTTCTAGTTCAGCAATGCATGCTTTAGTTGCAGTTTGCTCGGCTTGCAACGTCAAAAGTTGTTGGTTTGAATCAAGCGTTGACTTCTGAATTCCAGTTAAATGACTAGTTAACATGGCCTGAAAAGTAGCTGCAGATTGCTTAACATGGTCTTGCATCAAGTTTGCAACAGAATTTTTTAATTCATCATTGGTGGCTCGGCACCAATCTTGCATCGTACCAATAATTGGAATTGCGTCATTACTATTTACGTAAATTTCTACACCATCAGTGGCTCGCTTGCCACCAATTTCCGAAGAACCTTCGTGCGAGGCTACCTTGCTCGCTTCCGCGACGTCACCAACTCCACCATCGTTACCCGAAATTTCGGCGTTACTCGCGGTGTTTGTACCGTTTTCGCCACTCGAATTTTCCCCGGTAACCTTTGGAATTTTCCCCAAAAATCGTTTAATTGGTGAATCGTCTTCGTCCCCCATTTTAGAATTTACGATGTCAAGTCTTGAACGCTTCCTATTAATGTTTGCAAGTGGCGCTCCTCACGCTAGCAATCCTCCATTCAAAACGATGCATTGCCTGGCAAAGCACGTCGATAAGGTACGGTTCATTTGCCTCACAGTAATGTTTAAAATTCTTGCAAGGAAACAGTTCATTTTTGCTTTGGATTTGCAATTTGGATTGCCCTCCCAAATGCTCATTACGAATTTTGCAGAAAACTCGCACTTTTCAAAAAGATTTCAAATTATTCACTCCCATTTGAATGCATAGCTTAGACCTGCGTAGGAGGCTAGGCGCGAAAACTGTACAAAGGATCGGGAGAATGCACCAGGATGAAACAATCGAACTCCCGATGTCATACAAACTATTGGCAAAAGTTCTTATTAACGAGTAAAATACAGCACACAGTAAGCTTGAACTTGCCCTGAGAAACACACTTAACGCTACAAAATGTTCTTGCAAGTTGCATTGGTTGCTTAGAATGCATTAACAAAATTTCTGGGATCGTCAGCAAAACCTAAGCTGTTGACGAGCGAGCGTGCGACTACCTCTTCCTGCAAGTTGGTTTGGCGCGCAGATCGCCAACTCATTGTTTGTACAAAATAAAATGGCTTCATGTGACCAATTCTTGAACTAGCTTAGAAATTTCGATTTAAGCTGTAATAAAACGTTCATTAGCACAGAACAGTTCATTTCGATTGTCACCAGCTCTTGCCAAGCGTCGCTCGCTGATTTCACTGTAAGAAAACATGATGCAAAATACACAGTTCAGAATCGGCGGCATTCGCACCAGGAAAAAGCAGTCGATCATCTTGCCAAAAGTTCGTTGCTAAAAGTAAAACGTTCGGCCTTTGGATTTCCAACACAAAAGGAAGAAACTACGAGCTTGGTGACTTCATTGGCACATTCAACAAATTAGAACAATCTTACCGTGATCTGTCTTTGCTTTGCTTGGCTTTTAGTCGGCCGTCTCATTAGGCTTCCCGCTCGCTTTTCCATTATGCTGAATTACGCTGGTTGAAAAGTTCGTTTTCATCTTACCAACAGTCCGAAAAATCGCTGGGTTTCTTACGTTTGGGCGCCAAATAACTGTGAGAATGTCCTGCCCGGCTACACCAAAGACTCACAGTTGGGTTTTCTATCTCATTTACTTCATAATACTTCACACTTCGGCTCAAACCATCGTGCACCTTCGCGCGCTTGCGGTCTGACTCCTGCCGCTTACGATCATACTGTGAGGTGTGCGCCCTTGGTCATGCAATGGCGGCGTGCGCATCCTCACACACTTCTGGAGCTCTGTCAGCCCTAATAGGTCATTGAATTTGTACCCTCTTATTCTTATCACGCTGGACATTTCCAGTAGCTTGAATTCTGTCCGCTAAGCGGCCAACACCTTACACGAATGATGTTCTCTATCAGGATAGCTCTTTGCGTAGATAAGGTTGCTGCTCCTGTCATGTTTCGTTTACATTCACTCATGAACATCAAACATACTAAAAGCCTGTTTGCTGGTAAATGTCATAATGGTGAATCGAAATTATTGTATTTCACACAATAACAACTCAACACAGAGTTCGAAAAAATTGGGATTAAAGAGAGAAGGTAAAAGAATTGGCAGATATTCTAGACTAACCGCAGATAAATACTAAACAGTAAACTCTGTCGCCTTATTGAATACAGGTTGGGTTCCACGGGAACAAAACAAGTTTAGCAAAAAATGTGCATTCCAATCCCCTCGAGTTGTGTTAACCTACATAGAGGAGACCTGCGTCAAATCTAACAACGTACGAGAATTCAACGGGAGAATCGTTTAAGTGTGTTTACACTGCCACAACGAACATTATTTCTAATGCAGTTGTTTTCTTTCGAGAACCCCATGTGCAGGAAAGCCAACTACTACAAATGTCCTTCGAAGTAAGTTCAGTAACATGAACAATCGGTAAAGTGTTGTCACAACAATGCATTCATTGCTTTGAAACTAAATTGTTGATTCAATTGGGCATATGTGAATAAAGTTTTGACTGTCTTTAATGCTTTTACATGAGTCGACTCGCCACAGGATGCATTCACCCAGGCATTAAAGTAATGGAGGACTATTAACAGTTGTTCACAGTTTTTACTTATGGTGAACAACTGAAGATGGCCAAAGAAATCA
Organism: Lithobius niger; assembly: GCA_023313725.1. Lineage (NCBI taxonomy): Eukaryota > Metazoa > Arthropoda > Chilopoda > Lithobiomorpha > Lithobiidae > Lithobius > Lithobius niger. The sequence goes on along the minus strand of JAHWFP010173734.1, from coordinate 27,142 downwards.
GAACCCAGTGGCTTAATGTAGCATGATGTTACCTTTCGAATGCCCTTACTTTTTGTCAAAAGGGCAATCGAAGTGCCCTTTCGGAGGAGGGAGACAGGGTTTCCCGTCGATGCCCCATTGTTCTTTGTTTGAGCCCAGTAAAGCCTTTTCTGGCAATAGCTGCCGTTCTTTACGTTACATGTGATGATTTCTTACGGATGTTCCATTCGGCGGCACACTGGGGGGGGAGGGGGGGGGGAGAGCGTGTTTGGCAGATTTCACTGAACATCAAGTGTTGTGTGACATGTAGGTTTAGCCTATTATTTTTTATTTGTGCAACATGTTTTGGAAAAAACTTACCAGTTAACCCACTTGGTAGGTAAACCAACTATGGGGCTTAATCGGTGCAGTAACTTCTAGGACAGATGTTGCTTGGTTTAACAAGACCTTTTAAATTAGGTGTTACTCAACGCCCCTTCCCACTTGAAATTTCTGAGAGACCTCCCCCGAAAGGGGCCCCTAGTTCCCCAATTGGGAGGCATGGGCACTTTGTATTATTTTCTTCTAATTTTTCTTATATGGTTTTACATGCAAGAATTTTGTCCCATTCTTCTAACTTTAGTGGGTCTACTTAAAAAAAAAAAAAAAAAAAAAAAAAAAGGACGTATGGTCTGAATCACCCTGCATATTTTTTCCCCGGGTTGGCTCTGCACCAATTTTTCATGAAAAACGAAAACAAAAGCAAATTAATTTATCACGTTACCTGCTAATTTATTTATTCATTTAGAAATGCTTTTTGGTATCCTACCATTATTTTGTTGACAGTGGAGTAATCGATCTATTACTGTTGACATTTTAACAGCTTATATTAGTGAAATCCAGACAAGGATAAAAAACAGTTTTACTATAAGTAAAATAACGCCACACGCCTAGAGAAAACTTTACGGGTACAAGTTGTTACTTCAGAATATCTGAAATACCTTTATGCTCTCAATAAGATTCCTTAATTGCAAATAATCAGCAATTTCCTTGTAAACAGAATCCCTTTCAGACAAAACACGGCTGCAAAGAAAATAAGATGTCGTGTTATTTGGAAAACCAGTGTTTACAAAATATATTTTTCAGCAAACATAACAAGTAGGCTATACTGTAACTGGACACGTACTTACTTTAAGTCAGATTTGAGCGTTTCATTTAAAAAAGTTTCGTATTTTAACACTTTTTCGTTTAAGTCCGGAATTTTGGACGCCATCTTGTACACTAGCAAAACTAAAACGAGATTTGAACTTTTACCGTCTGCTAAATTACTAATAACTTCTGAATAAAACGGTCTTTTTGTATTATAAATTAAGTTACAATCCGTGACGTGATTAATTTTTAATGATGTAATAATAGTTTAAATCTACGTTTAAAATTTGTCGGAATTCGTAGTTGTCTCAATCAGGTTTTGTGAGTAAGAGACGGAATCAAGATGGCGGAATTACTGTTGGATTCCGATATCCGACTTTGGGTATTTCTTCCAATTGTTGTTATTACATTTTTAGTAGGAGTCGTACGTCATTATGTATCAATACTCTTATCAACGCAAAAGAAAGTGGAACTTCAACAAGTGCAAGATAGGTAACAATAAACTGCTAGTTTCATTTAATTCGATCGCCATGTTGACTGAACTGTACACGACGATGAGGAAATATGAGAGCCGACTTAGTTAGAATGTAGCGTAATAATATGTTTAGCGTATGGTTAATATTTAAGTAGCAACCAGCTTTGGATGCGATTGATTAGCACCTGGTAACTTTTGGGAATGAATGGTTACCATATCGAACCAAACCAATGGGCGAGTCATTTTATTAAGTCCTTAGGCCTATGTATTGGTAGTCACTACTGCCACGACCGTCATGACAACATAAATGAAGGTAAGCCCATCGGCTGGATGGAGCACAAAGGCTCGTCACAAAAGTCGCGTAGCGGTCGAGCCCCCGTGAGATAAGGTTTCCATTATAATATTACTGCATGTTACATCTCTGGTTCGAGGTGGCGACCCCTTGTGATCAAATGTGGATTGACTGGTCGTTACTATTTTCTCCAAGGCCAGCTGAGATAGTAGCTGCATTCCTGGCTCCACTCCAGGCCCGTCAGCTTTGTGCTCTTCCAGTATTATACTATCCACCAGGAAAGAGGACTTTCCTTATATGGTCATTTTATGACTACTAATCTTTCATGGAAAAAAGTGCGCCTTGCCTCTATACTCCATAACTGCGTCATCGTGGCAACGCTATTAGATCAACAACAATGGCGTCGCTTTCCGATCAACTTCGTGTCAACAAGAAAGAGTAAACTCTCCACAGTCAAGCTAGGGGTGTTATTTGGAACGTTTTTCAGTATTTCACGAGTCACGGAGAATCTATTTCTATTTGTATTACTAAGAATTACTTGCATGTCAAATTTCAAGCTTTTTGCTCGATGTGCATGATTAGCCCAAATTATGGCCCTAGCAGCTTTAGTATATCAGCACACGTCGGCTGCTTAGCCATGGCGGATATCTGCAAGGTAAACGACGCAGCACGCATGCACAATGCATACCCCTGTTTTGAAACGCGTTGGGCACTTCTTTTTTGGCGGAGACTATAGTTAGTGACAGACAGTGAATAACGTTTTCCTCTTCCATTTTTGGGGCAAAGGCACCGTTTGGGCATGGTGAAGGGTCAAAGTTAGCACTCGGGAGTTTGGCGTGACGTCATCCATGTTGCCGGCATGCTAGCCGATGCCAGGCAGGGAAGCATGAATTAACTGCCCCACTATGAAACAACAAACCCCAACCAGTTCCTTACAAGTGAAACGCCAAACAAAAGCCGGTACCTAACCTAACCGACAATAACAACAAAACCACACGCAATTTACAACAACCCGCCAATCTGAACTGTTTACGAAAAAATAATATATAAGCTGTCCGAGACACAAACGAACGCAGTGAGGCTAGAACGCAAAGAGTCCGGTTTTGATTAATTTCTGTAGGCCAAACTAAGCCTTTGCCCCAAAAATGGTATGGGAAAATGTTGTTCAGCTGATCATTTTGCGTAATTCTAGCGCAATTGATCGGTGAGGAGACACCTATTCTTCCCACAAGCCTCAGATACCAATCCTCTATGGTTCTGATGCCGTACGGCACTGGAATACTCGTGGCATGTCTGTCACTAACTAATGCCGGAAGACCATAAAGCTGACGGGCCTGGAGTGGAGCCAGGAATGCAGCAACTATCTCAGCTGGCCTTGCTATTTTCTGGGATAACCCAATTTAAAAATACGTCCAGTAGGTTTGGAACATGAGAAGTGTACGGCCCCTCCTCGTCTGCGCACAGCGACTGAGCAATTCAATGTACCGTGACTTGTGAAGGAAATATGCAATGCATGGTACTAGCGTATGCAGTAATGAGTCCATAAATCCAGTATGCAGTAAAGAGTCCATAAATCCGTAATATCAGAAGGGCCAAACGAAGACTTTGCCCAAATAATGGTTTACGAAAAAGTTGTTTAACGTATCAATTGGGGTAATTCTAGCACAATGAGGTAGACCTACAGGTTGTGGAGGGGCCCAATTACTTCACGTAAGCGATAGAAGTTTACAATACACCCATAGTCGATATTCTGAAATTGATTTAAAATGGCTCCAACAGCTCAGTTGGCTTTAGAGCGTGGAAATGTGAACGACTTAAAATGGTCAATTTGTACCGCCGCAATCCTTGTATACAGTGTTTGTGTTCGCTCGCGATGCCGCGCAGGGAAGATCGCTTGCCCCGCACGCGCAAGAGGGCTTCCCTACAAGGATTGCAAGCATTGCAAGGATTGCAAGCAAACATAATTGCCGTGCACATTTTTTTAAACCAAACCAAACCATAGCAATGAATAATTAGTACGGAAATAAGGCAAAGTACAAATAAATTAAAACATAAGTGTGTGTATGGTGTGGTGACGTGTGTGCATGCCACAAGTATTTAAAAGCTTAACTTGAAGAAAATAGAAATTTGTAAGTCATAATTTGCTACTGAAATGCTTAATAAAATAATAAACAAAACGATAATTATTATTATGTGTTAAATAAATGTGTACTATTAAAAACAACCATTTGACGTTTTTTTTGCCATTAAGTTGGGATTGGAGCCTTCATGCTTCTCAGCGTTGTTCAGTCATTCCCAAGCAAAGCATGATGTCACCGTTATTAACATACATATAGAGTAGGCCAATTGACGTTTTTTCTGCAACTGTAAGGCTTAATAATATTTATAACTATTTTCCGCGACATGGAAGCAACTTCTAATGCCTTCCATGCAAATTTAAGGTACATTTTTTCCCCCGGAATTTTAGGCCATGTGCGTGCGACGCGCGAGGTAAACTTAATCCCAATATATAGTTGCGAAAAAATACCACTCATCCTACGAAAAGTCCAGGCAAGCAGCACCTGCGCCTAGGCTACAGCAGCGCGTGTGATGCTGATGGTTTCTTCAAGCTAAGGCAAGGGTGTAAATCGAATGTTACGCTTCCTGACTCAATGCCAGTTTATGAACGTGGGGAAAGCCGAGATTTTTTAGAGTTGCTTTGTTAAATAAGATTCTGGTGATGTTGAATCGACTGCCTGAATCCAGGATACGAAACCATCAGCTTCTCGCCCACACGACCTTGTGACAAATATGAAGCGATAGTTACAACGTGGACAATCCCGTCCTACGTACGTGTACGTATTTATTAGTTCCTGATTTTACCTTAAGTTTTAGAATAAGAGCGACGGGCGATTCTAGGTCACCGTCTTCGGTTACTATCTCCAAAAGTTATCAGTTATTAGTTACTTAGCCTATATCACCAAAAGTCATCAGTTTCTTTATACTGCCACGAAGAAAATAATCAGTAGGAACGTGTGGACAACCAGATTAAGATAGGTGTACATTTCTAACACAAATTTGTAGTCCATGAGGCTTATTGGTAAAATCTTCTGTAGGATGATATTGCGGGATGTTCATTAGAATGATGTGCGGTGAATTCAACTCGTTTAATATCAATTAGCTCTCACCCACAAAGATCTCTAGACAGACTGTTTCGCCCTTGTTTGGGCTCGTCAGTAGAGAATACTTTGTGGATGAGAGCTAGCTGGGTGTCAGCCATTCAGTAGAATGGAGCCCCAAACAAGCAGACGATTCTGCTATTTCGCTTGCTGAAACCGTATTCGTTTCGCCATTGTCAATTCAACTCGTAAGTCTACACTCATCCAAACCCAAAATAGCCCGTTTGCCTTTGGCTCATGTCGTGACCATTCTTACAACAAGCAAAAAAGTTATTGAAATGTAGTGTCTGTTCTGATGTTAACTACGAAATAGTCAAAGGACTAAACTTTGTATTGCACTGAATTATAATTACACAGTCAATAGCACAGTTAATATTCATGAAAGCTTTTTAGCCAAATACGTAATGAAAATGTCTTTAAAAATGCGTTGTGTTTTGCTGGGGTTAATTTATAGTAGCCTAGGCTGCAAAAGAAGCGTACAAAACACCCAAATTGTAAATAAGTTAGCCTCTGGTATGTTTTTTTTTTTTTACTATTCTTTTATAGGCCTGCTAGGAATGAATATGATTCAACCTAATGAAACTAATTCTAATTTATTTATCTAATTTCAGTCAAGCCATGATTAGAAGCAAATTTCTTCGTGAAAATGGGAAGTATTTGCCTAGACAGGTAAGTAAAGTAATGGTGAATTTGACTAATGGAGGTTTTGGAAAATGACTTTTGCTCCTTCATTTCTGTGGACTTTCAAGGAACAAATGTGTCGTGAATTTTAATAAATCAAGGATATGTTTGGGATTTACCATACCATGAAAGGGAAGAATTGTGGAGTTTTGCGATTGTTAGGATTTGGCAGCTCGAAGTTGATATTTGTTGGTTAGAGCCTGATCGGTCACAGTGTAGAGGATATTGGGGAAGGAATTAAACTATCGAGCGTGGATAATTACCTTCCCATCCATTGACCGCATTCAGTTGCGAATTCTCGATCGCTTTCCAGGTGGATGTTACTTTGCTGTACTTCTACAGCGGTTCTGACGATCGGCCCTGCAGCTTTGCCTCCTCGTCTGTGCCATTCAAGCCTACAAACACGCTTGACCTTGCAACTGACAGTCTACGGATTCGCTAGAAGTGAAATATTTTTTTCTCTCTTCTAGAAATGCCAATCCATAATTCTAAAAAAAAAAATTTTCGATTAATTACAATTGCCAGTACAATTATCCATGAAGCATCTGACTGGTTGCTGGTCAAAATAAAGGAAGTTGCTAGGGATGGATCAGTTTCACTTACCAATGTCAACTTTTGGTTTTTACTGAAAACCGTGACTGATATGGATTCTTTGCCGGTTTTCATATGGTTTTCAAAATTTTAAAGATTTAGTTGTTGTTGTCTTGAAGTTTTAAATAGTTATGGGATTCTGCATATAAATAGCAGCAAAGCTCCTGCAATCATTTAACTCAATATTTCTTCATAATAATTCTGCACTTGACTTTCGAAGTGTCAGCGTTTGAGACATACACTAGCAGGCATATACCATTTAGCACCTCTCCAGGCCAGCCGACCAATTGACTGCACTTCACCTTGCGACCAAAAACAACTTTTTAGTGACATAGGGTGTGGTAATGATAATTGCCTCCAAACAACGCCATGCATTTGAATACAAACTTTCGTAAAGTTGTAAGTTAACTTCTCACTTTAAATGACACTTTTTTCATTTCTCCAATTGAACCAGATTAACAAATTGACTTTTACAGTAATTCAGTAGAATGGATGCTGAAGAAAGAAAATAGTGGATGAAATGAAAATGACACTGGCAGGCCCATTGTCAGTTACTTTTGCCGAACCGGAAAGTGAAAGCAGGAACCAGTTGGAAGCTATTAATACTAAAATTGAAAAAAAAAATCTTGAATCTCCAGGGGGTGGGGTGGGGAGAAAATAACAAAATTGCAGTTTTGTGGCCATGCGAAACCAAAACCAAAAAGTGAAACCGACCAATCACCAAAAATTGCCAGTCGGGAACACCAATTTCTGAATGCATGTTATAAGTATCGAAAGTACAAATATTTCGAGCGTTCTTGCTGAAAATGCTTCGGTCGCGCTTGAATTAGCTATTTCTAAAAATTTACTCTTAGTACCAGCAAGCCGTAAAATAAACATGGCAACAAAAAAGGAGTACTTGACTGGCCAGCCTTAAGATTGCTTCTGAAATCAAATTCCAAAATACAAACCCCATCTTAGAGCCTTGAGAGTCTGGCTATTAATCTTTTCAAGACAAATAAAGTCACTAGATTGAATATCCACGAGCTGGCTTTCCCTATTATTGCCAAAATCATTGCCCCCAATCTCTCCTCCTTCTTGACGGCCAAATGGAGCTCGTTTGTGGATCGTTACTGCAACCACAACCAAGAGATGCAACACGGTCGCCGAGCAATATACGAGATCGTCGAACAGTGTTTTCAAGTGTATGTATGTAAATAAACCATTGACTTCCTGCCGTTGCACCTGCATGAAGAAGGTAGATGGTTGAAAAATGAAAAGGTGTAGTTAACACAGTAAAAGTGCACTTTTTAACACTGTCTACAGCTAATTCGTTGCAAATAGTGAATATTTGCTTTCATTTGAATTCTGATATCGTAGTAAGTGCAGCAATCGTTAAAATTTGTAAAATATTACAGTCAGATTATTGGTTCTCAATACTGTATTGGTGACGAGTGCAGAAAGATCGGCGTCAGTGATTGATTCAGTATAATCATTTAGTGCATCTCATTTTTTGACTGATCAGCTTGGAATCGGTTTAGTGAGAAAATAGCTGATCGGCTAAGCAATCTTATAATTTTCTAACAGTAGATACTGTATCATTCAAAGGTTAGTAGCAGCTGGTGATACCATTGGTGCGTTAGGGCCAAAAAAAAGTACCTTGTTTTATGGGAGTTTATCACTCAAAAGCAACATGCGGGCGGGCGTCTGGCTGGCTTTTATTTTTATTTTTTATACTAAAATTATGCTCGTACAGGTGTGAAGAAAACGTTTGTAGCTAGGTTGACATACAATTTGATCTAGGCCTACATTTTCCCTTTCTGCTCAAATCAAGCTCTTTTTTCTGATTGATTTTGCCACACTATTGTCAGTATCGCAAGCTTTGCACAACAGCTTGATGTTTTTTTCTATTGTTGCTACATCTTGTGCATCCTGTTTGTTTCGAAAGGGAAGCGAAGTCATAAAAAAATTCATGTGTACACACGGTGTTTGGAGATGTGGTCGCTCCTGTAAAACAAAGTTTTTTTTTTTCCCCTTATCTGTTAAAAATTAAATACATTCTGGACCATTGAAAATAGCAAGACAATTCTTGAGCCTTTTTTCTAAAAAAAAAATTTAAAAAAAATTGCTAGTATGGACCGTCAGAATTACCATTATTGGACCGTCATAATTAGTTGATTTTTTTTACAAAGTTTTAAATAAACAAGTGTCAGTTGCAGCCGTTCTGAACAACAACAAAAATTTGTGTGTGGGGGGGGGTAGGAGTTTGCAGTGTTGCAACAATTGACCAACAATTTATACGTCTGTATTCTGTATTAAATTACTTTATTTTTTGTGTGTTTGTAGTCTTACCTGATGCGAAAGCATTACTTCAACCATGAAGAAACTGGATTTTTCAAGACTCAGAAGCGTCCCCCTGTAATGCAAAACCCGATGACAGGTATGAAATATTATTGTTGGATTGAATTCAGTGATTTTTCTAGTGCCTGCCTGTTTTCATCAATACATCATTAAAAAAGAGGAAAGGGCAGGTGCTTTTAAATTTTGTTTACTGTTACCAGTCCGTTCTTGTAATCTGTAGAACGCCCAGCAACGACAGCGGAGAGAGACCAAAGAGCTGGTCCATCGGAATGAGACTGTATTACTTTAATGAAATAAAATCACCTGATAAACAAAAATATGTTGGCCGCTTAAAATTTTAAAAAGCCTGATTCAAAGCTGTTTTCCGTATGTAGCCTTCACAGCATTTGGATTGGTCTAGAAGTTTACCATTGTACTTTGAATGCCAGCCAAAATACATCGCAGTAGAGAAAATGCTTTAATTCAAAGGAAAACAGACTAGTAAACGTATTGTGCAAAGTTTGCGACAGGCATATTGACTCATGATGTAGTAAACGTATTGTGCAAAGTTTGCGACAGGCATATTGACTCATGATGTAGTTAAGTCCTGTCTTTATCAGCCAAAACTTCTAAAGCTGCTTAGTCCTAGCGCATCAAGTTGTTGGAATAATTTGAATTCATGTGCGTGATGCACTGTTGCCTCCGTTATTTACAAGGTCATGGCTTGGTTTTCTGCTCTAATTCCACTGTGCCACAAATATGAAAGCCATTTTCCAAATCTACTCATTAGATTGATTATCTCTGGATTTGAGGGGCCTTGTAGGTTTGTTAATTTCTTTGCACTAGCTAATTCGTGCTTAATGAACCTGTAAGGCCCCTCAAATCCAGGGATAATCAACCTAATTAGTACAGATTTTGGAAAACAACTGTCACATTTGTGGCACAGCGAGACGAACGAGTGCAGAAAAGCATGCGGTGACATTGTAAATCATGGAGGGAACAGTGAATTCAAATTATTCCAACAACTTGGTGCGCTAGGAGTATGTAAATTTATAGTACGCAGCTTTTGAAGTTTTACCTGATGAAGACAGGACTATCTACATCATGAGTCGATATGCCTGTCAAAAATTTGCACAACATATTTAGTATTCTGTTTCCTTTGAATTAGAATGTTTTTTCTACTGTGGTGGATTGGGCTAGGTTTTAGTAGGGATCGACCGAGTCCGGATATATAGAGTGTACAGATGAAAAAAAAAATTTTGGGAGGTTGACATACAATCTTATGTAGGTCTACATTTCATCTTTCCCTCCAAAGCAAGCTTCTGATGGGCTTTGCCAAACTATTGTCAGTCTGCATGTTACGTACATTAAATTGTTGTTAGATCTCGTGCTTCATGATTGTTTCGAAAGGGAAGCGAAGTCATAAAAAAAAATTCACGCGGACGCTCCTGAAAAGTTTTTTATTTTTTTTCCCCCTAAGGCCAGCCTTGCCCAAGTTAATGAGGTTTTACAGTTGAGGTTCGAACTGTAATTTGAATAATAATATTTTCAATGAATCTAAGGTAGTGTGTATCCTTTCCACTCGAGCTACATGAATCATGATCAAAAAGTATATTCCTCACGCCTCAACCTCTTTTACTAGTTGATCCTTTTGACTTATCTTTGAATGGTGTTGGTTTTTTCCCCGTAGGCATTGAAACTTTTATGCATATTGTTCCTAGAAGCATTTATACACACATTGTCACACTTTTTCAGATCCCAACATGATGATGGAAATGCTGAAAGGAAATGTGACCAATGTTCTTCCAATGATCATGATTGGTGGATGGATTAACTGGACGTTTTCCGGGTTTGTGACTAGTAAGTATCATTCATGTGTGCTTTTAGATGAAACTCCCGGGACGTACATGAAAATCTGCATCCCTAACAATCTGAAGAAAAGCACTACAGAATGTTTTAAGTGATTGAGAGAATCGAATGCTTAGGAGGAAAAAAATGTTGTTTGAAGTGTTGTACAATTATGTATAGGTACCGTAAATCGCGTTAAATGCCCATGTGAAGTTAAAGCCCCCTCCCCCCCCCCCCATTCAAAATGCTTTAATTGTGAATAATGGAATTAAAGGAGAGCACAATGATGGGATAGAGAAACTTTTTAGTGGCAGAGGTGGCATATGTCAAGGGGGAGAGGGGAAGTATGCTCCTCGTTGTACGCGGAAGTGGGGTTATATTTTCGATCTGTGCCTAGAAAGAAACATTACTCTGTTGCCTCGCCATGTCGCTGGTTGACTCTACATCTTAGCCGATGAGTTATCCAGAGGGGGATTGCCTCCACCCCGAAGCGTGCCAGTTACTGTTTCAGAAGTGGGGGACCACACATGTGGACCTATTCGCAACGAAGAAGAACGCGCAGCGTCCCTGTACTTTTTCCATTCCCGGATGAGAGCGATGGGGACGGACTCTCTCAGTGTGAACTGGTAGAACATAAGCGAGTATTATTAGTTCTCTTAGCCCCCCCCCCCCCCCCACAAAATGTTCAGACTACTGCAAGAGACTAAACAAGATAAGGAGAAGTCTGGGCGTGGCCTGCGGAACCATGATTTGTAGACCTGTAGGAGGCAGCCAGGGAAGCACCAGTGGAGCTCCCGAAATGGAAATCCCTCCTCACTCAGAGTAAAGGGCCGGTAACCCACTCGAAGCCAGAGGTGCTACACCTTCACGGGAGGTTACTTTTAACGAGTGAGTTATGGAAACGGGGATATTCGAAGGAGGTGACTGCTTCAGTGATAAAGTGCCTGTCTGAATCCACGGTAGGGGTGTATGAAGGCAAGTGGAAAGGATGGTTCGAATGGTGTTTGACACGCGGGGTGGACCCGTGTGACCCTTAAGCACAAAACGTGTGCAGTTTCTTGGAGGAACGATGTAGTAAGGGCCTGTTGCCCGCGGCCAACAAGGGCTTTAATGCAGGTTGCTTTATTGAACAAAAATATTTCGACAAAAGTGCACTTTACTGGTGATAACGTGCGCACCCCTCCCGGCATTTCTTTACCTCTTGTCCCTCCCCACCACTTCATCTACGGTGGAAGAAAAGAGTCCAAGTCTTAAACTAAAGCGATAAATAAATTAATACAAATTTGGGTAAGCTGCTTTAAGCCCTCTTCAGCCTTTCTTGGAGGGGGAACTTGGCTCCATGGCCCTGCTCTACCAGCTGCTCCACTTAACATGTGTACTACGGTATTATTATTGTAAGACTTTCAAATTTACTTGTGTACGTTTTAATTAAGAACTGTGGTGGTTTAATTTGTTACTTTTTATCTTTTCAGCAAAAGTCCCATTTCCTCTGACACTGCGTTTCAAGCCAATGCTTCAGCGAGGTGTTGAGCTCATGTCTTTGGATGCATCGTGGTAACTAGTTAATTTCGAAAAAGATCGTTAGATTTAACTAGTTAATTGTTTTGTCAATGATTTTACTATTAGTATTATTAGTCCACTTTGATCAAGTTTCGATTTTATTTTTTTCTTCAACAGGGTTAGCTCTGCATCGTGGTATTTTTTGAACGTGTTTGGACTACGCAGTATTTACACGTTGGTTCTTGGTGAAAACAATGGTAAGTTGAACAAAAGGTGGAAAAATCAATTGTTGCCTTAATGTCTTCGGTGCCAAGAAAGTATGCTTTACTACCTTTTTTTCTTCCTGTAATGGTCAGAGTGACTAGTACTAAAGAAGTACGCAGATGCAAATAAAGTTATTCAACAATAAAATTATTCTCGTGGCACTAAAATTATGTGTAAAGTGAGCGCGAGTTTCAATTCTCTACCGCTTTCTTCTTCTCCGCACTCTTGTAACGATGAAACAGTGTAGGATCGCAACAATTTTTTTCGGTTTGGGTGCTGGGATATCTCAGCACTCCTTTTGTTTTTTTGTTTTACATCTGTCACAAATATGTCATAAACGCCAATACGCTGCAACCTAGAAAAAAAAAAAAAAAAAAAACTACAAATCTTTCATAATTCAAGAATTAAAATTTATCACAACATAACACAGTTGTAGGAAATGCAATGTGGCACCATGAATGTTTGCTTTAACTTAACTGTTCATTGTCAAATTCGCTGCAGTTATCTTGTTTTGTCAGTGGTTTGGTTACTGTGCAAAACATCAAATGCTGCCACGATCATATCCTCACTAGAACGTTTGTACGCCGCTTAACTATCGTTAGCGCTAGTGCAAATGCAACAATAAGTCTACGCGTGGCAACAATGACAGCTCAGCATTCGGGAAACGGGTAAGATTCTATATGTTCCCTTCATTCAGTGTGCTTTGCACAGAGAACTGTTACGAAGCCCGTGATTCACTTTTGAACGTAGTTTCTCCCCTTTATTTGCAGAACGTACATCATTGATGACGACCACTTTAAAAAAAAATTGTTGTTTCTCGAGCCTTTTTCAAAACCAGTCCCATTGGAATACTTCTTTACCATTAGTGGCAGTTCAATCTTTGTGAGGTTATTAGCAGGCTTGTTGCTCTATTCTTTTTGGGAGGTATTTTAAGTTTTCCGCGATGAAAAATAAAAAAAAATTGATAATATCACCATTATATTATTGTTAACGAAACAACTCAAAATTGTTTGTTGGAACTTTTAGGCAGGGATGCTGCCGGTGTAAAATAATATGTCAAAAAATGTGAAAAATACAAGTGTTGGTGTGAAAAAAAGACAAAATGCACAAACGAAGTAAAAACGATCAAATTATCCGCCCTAATTTTGGGCCCAGAATTATGTAGGCATGCCTGTGGTTATACCACACAAAAGAAAATTGGTTGGTTTATGGGTGGAGTCGCTTTCGTTCTCTTGAGTGAAATTACAATGGTTACTGGAAAAGAAAAATTTTTATTAAAGAAATGTGAAACTGGTGATGTATGAAAACGAAGAAATAGTGATACGAAAATGTAAGTAGGTACGTGAAAAATGTAAAAAAACAAAAAGCAGGACTGATAAATGTGAAAAATGAAAAGCGGGTATGCGAAAAATGTAAAAAAAATTTGGTACTCCCGGCAGCACCCCTGTTTAGGCAGTTATGAATAAAAAAAGATGTTCCACTGGCTACTTGTATAAAACTTTTCCTACAAACAATTGTTTCCAATGGTGATATTCTTTATTTTTTTTTTCATTTTACAAAACTAAAAATAACTCAAAAAGAATAGTCAGACCAACAAGTCTGCTAATAACCTCACAAATATGATATTTCATTGAACTCCCACTTAATGGTAGAGGGGGGAAAAAACATTAGAATCGATGCAGTGGTGCTGAATAAGAAAAACGGACAAAGTGAAATTTGCTCCGTGCTGCAGTCTTGAGAAACAATTTTTTACATAGTGCTGAATAAAAGTTTCATTTCTGCAATCGGACTTGAACTGCACACGTGACCTACCTACTGTGTAATCACTGAATGATTTTTGTTTAGCTGCTGACCAAACTCGAGTGATGCAAGACCAGATGTCAGGTGCAGCGTTGTCAATGCCACCTGACCCTCGCCAAGCCTTCAAGGCAGAATGGGAAGCTCTAGAAATTACAGATCACCATTGGAAATTGAGGAGCATCGAAAACGAAGTTTGTGGTGGAGGTGCACCAATGGTAGAAAATGTATATCAACATGCTGTGGAGTAGAATGTTATCTGTATTTGTACATATTTATTTAAAAATGCTATTAAAGGTTACATGTCCAAATCTTGAGCATTTTATAACTATGATCACCGAGCCATTGTGCGAAGACGCTTCCACGGGGGATGTGCGGTCAACCGAGAAATGGTTTTTGAGCTGTGTTATTTTTTTATTGTTAATCGTCAATCGAAACAGTCAATCTGAACTTTCTGCTAGGCAATGTATTCATTCTCGTAACGAAAGCATTCTGGTCGCTTGATTACAACAGACGTATTACCTCGTCAAACCACAGGGTCTCGGTATGCCTTCGTGAAGAACAACAGACAGACAAAATAAATGTACTTAACAAATTGTATTCACTAAGGTGAATATTGTCTCACCGATCAGCTAACGTTTTTGGGAAAATATTTGCGCACTGCGAACTTTAGCATTTTATACGTAGTTAGTTACTTGGTAAGCAATCCATTTAAAAATAATGTCCAAAAAATGTTGGGTCAAAATGACCCAGCATGCATTCAGGCGAGTACTAATTTGCCGAACCTATTAAATCCCTAATACTGTAAGCCTGGTGGGCTCGACGGGATGTCCATGATATTAATGTATGTTCCCGCTCTCGTTCTGGTTCGCGACCTTATTTGGCAGATTGTTGTGATTGTTGACTGGTCGTTTCCGAGATGAACCGCGTTAAAAATAGCTGTGTAGGTTTTTAACTAATAAATAGATGCGAAAAATATCATTCGTGCTGCGATTAGTCCAGTCATACAGCAACTTCGCATGAAACAGCGTTGCTCGTTCCTGAAGCGGGGATAAAGATAGCCTCAAACCAGAGCCAACTGGGGTACAAATTGCGAGGCTCACCTTCTGTTTGGACCATATTATTCCTTTTTACCATACACATACCAGAAAACTCTGTTAGCAATGATTTGGTAAAATAAGAATTTGGCGATGTTGAATCACCTGGCATGGAGCCAGAATATGAAACCCACAGCTTCTCTCCAGTTTGACTTTGTGACGGGGATAGAATATAAAGGGGCAAATAAACGACTATTTTGTGAAGATTTATTCTGCATTATTCAAGTCTACAAGAAGCTGAACACGAAGCTTGTCAGTTTTACCCCGTTAAAGTAATCTGATAGCAAAGAAAGTCTTTGTGCTAATTTTATCTCCATGTAAAAAGGAAGAATGCTCGATCTTCGTACGAGACTAATAGATGAAATTTAGCAAACAATTGGCACTAAGAATAGTTGTGTGGAAATACTACTAAATACACCACTAATCCGAGAAGAATAAACACTACTGTATACTTACCACCGCATGGACTTTTAGGCTGCAACATGCGCCACACAGTCTGTATTACATAGAACAAAAGAGGCAAAACTGAAATAGCTTTTGTAATAAACGTTTTAAAAAGCCAGCAAATGCACATGTATACAATAAAATGTGACGTTTCGGGATTTATCATCCCGTTGTCAAGCAAAAAATATATTTTATAGCATAAGCTACGAGTCACAAGATACACTTAAATGGTTTCCCATTTTAAAGAAAAGCAAGCCAGAGCAGTAAAAGGTAAAAAATAAAAAGTTAAAAAAGATAAAAAGTGAAGCGTTTAAAACGTTAACTACTTTTAGTGCTTTTATTCTGTCAATAGCTTTTGTAAAGCAATTACTGTATGGATCTGGATTGAGTGTTACCACGTGCACGCTACGATAATCACTTGAACTGTCACTGAACTACTTTGTTGATACGTAACTCGCGTTTGAAGTCGTTATTTACCAGAGCGATCTGAGCATCTTTTCAGCCTTTGCTCTTCCAGTCTAACTTCCAGCACTGCCAGGGATTTGACTTCGAGTTTTAAATTTAGGCTAGCTTCTCTTATCGCTCTGGACAACGTAGTGGCACAAATAGTTACTTTGAACGGGACATAAGTTAACAACATTTGGTACGCATTCCAGCGATTGTCATAGTGCGTAAGTGGAAATTTTAATAATACCCAATCCAGGTACGGAATTGTTCATGAAAGCGGTTTTGGTTTCACCCCTTTTATTCTCTATACCCCACATTTACATCAATGTGCATGGTGTCTGCATGGGACACGATCTTCATGAACCAGTTCTTGGCATGTCATCCTACTTATGGATTTGGGTTTAGAAATTATCAACTGTTCATTGTCAATCGTGGAATGACAAAGACGCTAGGAGTTGAAATTTCAGTTTTCTTGGAAATTTTGTAACAAATATTGGCCTTTTTTTGACCCTACATAATTTTATCCGTTGAAAGAACATTAATCTCAGTATTTACTTATTTTACATTTGGGTAGATATTCGAACTCATGGCATTTTTTTTATGCTGCAATATTTTATTACAGCAGGCCAGTTTTAATGTACTAAAATATATTCAGAACCCCCCTCCCCGAATGTAAAGTAAGAGTTGTCCACATCTGCAGAATCAAAGTGGGCACTAGAGTGGCCATTGTTGTTTTGTCAGCTTGTCACCAAGTGTCGGCAGTGAATCTGATCCACGCTTCTGGCCAAATGGATTTCAAAGATTTATAAGTACTTTCCATTACCAGGTCTCACAAAATTCAAGCACCTTTTACAGAATGGCAAAGTATTATCGGAAGAAGAAACCTTTGTTCTTGGTACTTTTTAGTTCAGTAAAGCCTTGTCAACTCCAACTCAGTTAAGCCAAACAATTTTGTGCCATTTGGTTGGCCCAATACAAAACTAAGGCTGTACCGAACAGATTTTGGCAGTGTGCTGATCAGTAAATATCGGTTCGGCGAACAAAAACCTACACATTTTTGATTTTTGCCAGGTCCTTGAAAATAAAATTCTGTTTCACCACATGTTTTGTTACCTTTTGTTTTAATTTACGCTAGACCTATATGTTTTACATTGCGTAGGCTAATGTTAATAATGGACAAATATTAACTTTCGTTTGGGTAAAAAAAATGTATTCCAATGTTTGCATTACCGTACAAATTTGTTAGCCTACAAGTTTGTGCAAGCCAGAAAAAAAATTGTTAAACGGTAGCGATCGGTTCGGTTAAATCGAATCGGTACACCAATCAATTTGTGGCTGATCGGATCGGAATCAGTTCGGCAGAAAAAATGCTGATCGGTACAGCCTTAAAATAAAACTAACAGTTATCTCAAACAAATTACTTGACACATGCATTTTGTGTCACTGTCGTACCTGAAAAGTATTTCTGCAGTTTTTTTCTGATAAACTAGTATATTTCACATATTACACCAATACGCACCTGGCAAACATTGGATGCAGAGATGTATTCAGTACTCCCGAGGCCAACAGCCTTTCTTGTTTTTTAATGCATCTCAAAACTGCAGTGCCAGTCCAAAACTGTAGTTCCAAAATACTACGAAAAAAGACAGCTTCATATTGAAACGTACAGTAGAAAAAACTAACCATCGTACTTTGATTGTTCGAAAAATTCCAACACGAAATTATGCTAAAATTCAAAATCAAACAAACACTATCTACCAATTTGCAAATTTTTGACATGCTGCAATGACTATTAAAGACGGAAAAAACAATCCTGTCTTCATCAGGCCACCACACGAGGCTTATTTACATTGTCTGACTTGCATCGATCGTTAGTTAGAAATAGACGATCAGGAAGACGCAAGTCGCGTCCTATAGTCGTCTATTTCTAACAATCGTTGCACGTCTGACAGCATAAATAAGCTGCTTGTGTGGCCCGATGAAGACAGGAGGACTATTTTTCCTTTTTCAGTCATTGCAGTCTGTCAAAAATTAGTAAGTCGGTAGAATTTGTTTGATTTTGGATTGTGCATGATTTCGTGTGTTGGACCATCAGAGTAGTATCTTTGTATTATTAATTCTGTTATTATGAAGTTCTCAAATTTTTCTCTTTCTGCATCAGTTGCTTATGGACGTTTCACGAGTTTTTCTGTTAAGTTTTAGTTCAGTTAGTTTAACGTTAGGGCAAATTGGGCAGTAGTTTAATTACCCCCACTCCCCAAAAAACGACAAGTTCAAGAAAGAAAGAAAAGGCCCTTCTTTAAAGATACTCGAGCACTTTCAAGAATAAAAACAAAATTTTTACGAAATTAAAGTGTTTCTTGGCCTTGCACATTTCGATCAAGCAATAGCGAAATAGCGATCAAGGATTTATTTTTGCTTCAAGTATTATTTCTAAATATGGCAAAGTTGTAATGAAAGGGTTGAATTTTATCAGTTGTTGTTATACAACCCTATCGCATGATATTCTATGTATTTAAAATACTATGTCAGGTGATCAATTTGTCCCTCGTGTGCGGAGTTGAATAATTATGTTGACTGCCTCATCTTTCAGTAGGGTGATACACAATTTCCTTGAACTTCAGGAAAACTGCAACAGTGCATTCAAGGAGCATTTTATTTTATCATTAAGTATTATTGCAGTTATGCACCTATAAAATTTACTGTATCCTACTAGGGCTAACACTCCAACGCTTTTTATTTTGTGAGCAGAAATCGAACGTTGGTAACTTGAATTTTAGTCCTACTAGCTATAAATAAGGCTGAGAAAACGAAAATTCTTAGCTTTTCAGGCATTTTTTTTTTATTTACGAAGTGCAAATAGAGCGGTTCAAGATCCAAAACTAGGATGCGGTCTTGTATTTCGCTCAGAAATGCTGGAGACGCATAACGACACTTTCGTTTCAAGTCACAATTATATAGTTTGACCAAGTGGGTTTTAGTAGACCTAGCAACCTTTTTTTTTATCGTGTCGATGTTAAGTATTGCTACTCTGTCTGGGAAACATACTACTGGACGGATATTTGACAGGGCTAGAAATGCACAATTTTTCGTTCATACAGGAACGTTCTGTGGCAATAGGGCCTACACAATGAAAAGTTGGGTGTAGTGTTGGCCTACTCGAAATTCAATATTGCCAGCCTAGTTCGAGTAATTAAGATATTGGCAAGTTGTGGCAAATGCTAATATGAGGGCTAAATTTCCACAACATACAGGCCATTTTTAATTATGCAGTAAGGCCTACGGTTGTACCGTTTTAAGTCAAAAATCTTATGTTTAAAATGAAACTCATTTACTTGCTGGCATTTGTAATGTGTATTTAAAATCTAATTTCATAATTTTAACAGTAGGCAGCAAATTCGCATTAATCCATTAACCAAAAATGAGCTTCAGTAAATTTTCTGTTAATAAAATAATATTTCATCCACAGGCAAGTTATTGTTCAAAACTAAAAATATTAAGGCGCCAAATTCGTCCGAAATCTAGCTTAGGTAAAATGGAGTAAGGAAGGATAGGAGGAATGATTTTATTAAAAAACACGATGAAAACAGGGCAAGAGATTCTCTTTTGTCGGATATTTTGGCCCTGAAAAGGGCCGTTGTTTTTGTCAAGACGAAAACAGTTTAGGCACGTTCTCCACGGATGCGGCGAGCCAACTGGATGTCCTTGGGCATGATGGTGACACGCTTGGCGTGGATGGCGCACAAGTTGGTATCTTCAAAGAGACCCACCAAGTAAGCTTCGCTTGCTTCTTGAAGAGCCATGACGGCGGAGCTCTGGAAACGCAGATCGGTCTTGAAGTCCTGGGCGATTTCACGAACTAAACGCTGGAAGGGCAACTTGCGGATGAGAAGCTCGGTGCTCTTCTGGTAACGACGGATTTCTCGGAGAGCGACGGTGCCGGGCCTGTAACGATGGGGCTTCTTGACTCCTCCGGTTGCCGGCGCGCTCTTGCGGGCAGCCTTGGTAGCCAGCTGCTTACGGGGAGCCTTTCCACCAGTGGATTTACGGGCAGTCTGCTTCGTACGGGCCATCTTCTACGGTAGAGGGATTGCGAGGCAAAGAAGAAACGATGTCGGTAGTTCAAAACAGCGGAATGACGCTCTAACGGCCAAGTATGGGTTTTATATGAGGCTGCCCTTCCCGCGCTTGTCTTCCATTGGCTCCTCGCTCACAACGCGCGTCTCTCATTGGCTCGCGTAGTCTGCTTGCTCATTGGCTCTCGCACTGCGCCAGCCGCTCCGATCTGAGCGCGCTGATTGGGTGAAAAGAGGCTGCCAGGATCCTTTTCCGGTTGCGAAGCTCGAAGCTCGCTCGATGCTATGGAAAAATTGAGGAAAATTTCAAATGCTTGAATGAAATGATCGACTGTTAAAATGAGCTTTGCGCTTATAAACGCTACTTTCGTTACAAAATAATAAGAATAAAGTTATTATGACGTACACATTACGTTATTTCTACATATAAATTACATTGTGAATTTTTTTTAAGTTGGTGAAATGGTGAAATTATTTAAATTTGTTAAAAGTTGACGATTGCGCGATGATACACACTTCGTTATACGTAAATATTACAAGTTATATATTTTTTTATTGAGAAATTCGAACTTCGTGCATAAAATGTTATCAGCTACTGTATCGTTAGAACTTTCGTTACATATTAACGAAACAATGGGCCTACACAGTGTTAGTTTTGTAATGTTAACAGCTGCCCAAATATTTGACTGTTTCTTTTTTATTATTAAAGTCTAACAAGAGCCTGCACTGTGTAGGCTACGAAGGCTTTTTTGACTTTCTGTTATCGTTGTTCTACATGAAGCAACATAGCCTAACATTTAATAATTTTTGCTACTTCGATCATCACTAATTGTTTTAACTCGGTAACTAGTTATAAACTAATAAACATGATGTAACTCAACACTGGGAACTGACGCTATCGCTTGGTTTATGTACTGCTAATTTCGTTTCCGGAATAGGGTACCGTAATACCACATAGAATAGTACATAGCTAAATACAAAATCAACATTAACTCGTTCGTAAATACTATAAAAGGTAAATTTCATTACGCAGATTGGCTCTGTGGTTAAAAATACGTCCGTTAGGCTACAGTAGTTATTTTTCACAATTTTATAATAAACATCATACCGCAAATTGCTACCAATGCAGTAGCCTATCCTGTTCATTTCAAGTAGCCACTCCACATTTCAAAGACTTCTCACTGTATCTCCAACAACTATACACTGTGCATTGTTTAAATGTGAAGTCTACGCGGTTTTAGACTTGTAATAAATTATTCCCATTTTGAGTTAACCTGATTTTAACTAAAACTAAAAAAACGAAAGAATAAAAAAAAATATGAGTAGACATTTTTTAATCAGTCTAAGCATTACAGCTTTACTATGGGAAGATATTTCGGTTGTGAATTCGCCTTACTGTAAATGGTGTTTCTAAATCCGTAATTCAGTTGCTGGTAACACCCACCCTCAGAGTCCTCGATTCATAACAGCGTTCCAGAAATAAACAATAAATACGTAAATAAACGTCGGGTATACTCAGAAAGTGTTCATTTCTTGTCACTGTCCGTAGATTTTTTATGGCTACCTATGTATTGCACAAACGCCACTTTCAATTAGCACCCGAGTCGGGAAAAAATGAAAGCATAAGTAGCATTTGGGATGAAGCATTAAAAAGAAATAAAATATTTAGGTTATCATCACGTTCAACTGCTAAGTTATCGAAAAGTGTGTTCTTGGATCGATTAATAAAAAAAAAGTACTATGCATTCCGCACTGAACGGCCAGATTAGTAGGCTACCTTATATTCAAAGTTATAAACAGTTAGCTTCACTATTCAAAATAAAACATAATATTAGAAGCAATGTGCTTCAAACCCAAGTGTCATCTTGAGTAAAAGACCGTATTCATCGCACGGGTGGTTTGAAAGCCTGAGAATTTCAGAAGGTTGTGTTGTATTAAATCGAAGAACCTGTACCCTCTCACTGCAAGATTCCACACAGCCCAAAATAAAATAGGCTATGTGGAAACTTCATACAGGTCTATGTGATAACGGGCTATGAGGACAAAATAAACAAATAAGGAGACAAGGAAGAAAGGAAACTGAATTTAAAATGGCTTGAAAAATTATTTTTTTTTATTTCCATTTGGCCTAAAATTCCTATGTAGGCCTATACCTACTTGCATCTTCCGTATGTTAAATATTTAGAACACGAAGGCGCTGTAGATGAATGCAGAAATGATAAAAATAAAATATGAATGTCATCAGTAAATTTGACAGAAATGAGTTGTTTTTAATCATTTCTATGCCTTAGTTTAATTGTGAAGCTCATGCGAGAACTCATGATGTAAAAAGGTCGAATTATTCTTCAAATACTAACAACCAAATTATTACCTTTTCACCACAACTTTTCGCTTGTTAGTATTTGAAGAATAATTTGACATTTTTACATCGTAAACTCAACACTTCAAAGTCAAAAACCGCACAGCATCTTATGAAGCTCCAATAATTCTGCCGAGCGGGAAATTCTGTACATACATTAATACTTCAGTTTATTTTTGTATATTCATTCACTGGGCAGAAACATACGCGATTTCTGCCCAGTGCTCCGCATGGAAATGCTAATTCCTGTTCCACTTTTTGTTGAGGCTGGAATTTCATATATTCGAACTCACGTTTTTTTTGCTGCACCAAAAGCTTCCTTGTCACAAAATCTGAACCAAATCAGAACAAAATTGTGAGCGTTATCGTGTCCCAAACGGAAAAGCACACAGACAGACAGCATAATAGACGCAAAAAAAAATAAAAAAAAATTGAGTCGCGTAATTCACTAAGCAGTAAAAATAGGGAATTTTCTGAAGTTAGGAACAGAAGACTGAAAGAAAATAGTTTTGGTTCTCTGTGAAATAGGTTCAAGATATGCGCTTTCTTGAGCACCACACGCCGGTTATAAAAAAATAAAAAAGATTTTGCTTATAGTTTCACCAAATCGCGTGTTACCACACAATAAAGCCAGGGCTGCAGACGTGGTCCACAGCGTTGCATCCACGCTGTAGCACACACCCAGCAATTTTTATTGTGTGTGTGTGTGTGTGGGGGGGGGGGGGGGGGGGGGTTAAAAGTTTGGAATTGAAAAAGGGGGCCAAATGTTTTGTCCTTAATTTGGAGGCCAATAAAACAACTCTTTTTCCAGCATTTGGCAGGGTGGGGATCAATTCTAGTGTCTTGGGGCACTCAACGTTTTTGTTTGGCAGGGTGGGGATCAATTCTAGTGTCTTGGGGCACCCGTTGACGTCTTTGTTTGGCAGGGTGGGGATCAATTCTAGTGTCTTGGGGCACCCGTTAACGTTTGTTTGGCAGGGTGGGGATCAATTCTAGTGTCTTGGGGCACCCAAGGTTTTTGTTTGGCGGGGTGGGGATCAGGGGAAGAATTCTAAGTAGGGTCCGACAGCAGCTAAAGGGGTCTATAAAGGTGCTTGGAGTCCCTAACATCTCATTTTCAGCAATTTTAGTGCCTTAAAATTGAAATGTAAAAAATTTTTTTTAGAATTTTCTTTTTGCAGTTGCAATAAATGCACAATGTGTCTACTTTTACAAAACTCAGTGTTCCAACCACTTCAGTGAAGGGCTTAAAAGGACTTCCAAGTACCAAATTTCATATAGTTTAAGGACCTTTTCAATCGCAAAGTTAAATAATAATAATAATAATAATACCCAAATCGACTATGCTAAAAATGGTAGAAATATATACTCTAGTTCTGAGCAAACATAAAACTTATCAAAAATTACTTGTCAACACCATCTGATATCAACCTGTCAATTCACCCCCCCCCCCCCCTTCACCACAAAAAAAAATTAAGTGCTAAACTATTTATT
Source organism: Lithobius niger (assembly GCA_023313725.1). Classification (NCBI taxonomy): domain Eukaryota; kingdom Metazoa; phylum Arthropoda; class Chilopoda; order Lithobiomorpha; family Lithobiidae; genus Lithobius; species Lithobius niger. The sequence continues at coordinate 3,193 of JAHWFP010173734.1, read as the reverse complement.
GCGCATCAAACAAATGCTTTTTAGGGATTGCATATCAGGTAGGCCTACAACTACAGCGAGAATATTAAAGGAAAAAGTATAGACTATGAAATTTTTACTTTCGAAGGCTTGCAGCTGTTGCTGAAAAGAAAAAAAATTCTTGGAAAGTTATCTTTTCAAGCCAGGGATTAAATTGAAACTTGAAAATTCTCTTCTAATTTCTGGTTTCCTCCTCCCCTCCCCACCACCCTTAATTCCTTCCACAGGTGCATGGGTAAAACACTACCCCTCCAGCTATATATAATTAGTCTATTTCAGAAACAGGCCTGGACACAGAAATACCACCTAATTCGAATGCACTGTTATTTTTTAAGTATTCACGTTTTTTTTTTATCCCAGCCGTTGGCAGTATTGCAGTGATTAATTTATCAGTTTTTTTTTGTGCGTAAAAAGATCTGGGGAAGGGGGGGGGGGAGGTCTGCGGAGAAAAGGTTCGGAAAAAAGGTCCGGGAATATAAGGACTGAGGATGTGAAGGACCGAGAAAAAAAGGCCCAAGGAAAAAAGGTCCACGGAAAAAATAGCCCTACAAAGGCAGAACGCGCCAAGCTGCAAAACTTAAATAAAACAATTAAATATGGCAAAACAAAACCGGGAAGCCATAACTACATAATTCTGGGTGCTGCTGGGGGGTGCCTCCTTTTTTCACATTATTACTTTTCATCCCCCCACCCCACTTTCGCTGATACCTACTGTTATATTTTTGCACCACATGATGTCTTCTTTCACAAAATACCGGCAATCGGCGTTTACAGTGGTTTGAAAACGACATAACTTCGGGAAAACACACACAATCACCAGGCAGAAACACAACAAAGTTTGTTGTGTTTCTGCCTGGTTGTTGTGCGTGTTTTCCCGAAGTTATATGTCTTCTTTGTTCACATAATTGTTATCACACCAGTTTTCACAAGTTGTTAATAGATATTATTCTTTTCTATTTCAGGGTGAATAAAAAATTTGTAAGATACGTTTTAACATTTTTTTTTATTTGCAATACAAATAATGTTACACCAACACAATTATTCTGCTCGTTTATTTATTAATAAGATAATTAGACAAGATTTAAAAAGATAACTTCAAGACTCAGTCCTATCTAGCTCAAGTTTCAGAAATGTATTTAAAAAATGTGATTGTTTTAATTGAGTTTGGGCGTATTGCTTTTTTTTTTTAACAAACTACCGCTGGTGTTTTTCTCATTCTATTACATTTTTTTTTTATTTAACCGTTAACAAATTCACATTTTTCATACCAGCAACTCCCTTGATATTTAAAACTATAGAAAGAAAATGTGGCGGTGGTGAGGGGCTAGACAACCCCACCCATGGAACGGTTTACTTTAGGGAAATTGGGGAGGAATTAAGAAGTTTGCATCTAACAGTGGAAACGCAGAGGGGTTGGGGGGAAGAAAATAAAAACGAGGGGGCAAATTTCCGTCTTAATCCACTCTTTCCAACAGCACAAGACTTATGCATTTCCAGAAACCAATTCTGTATTTTTTTAATTGTACAGTTTAATTATTTTTCGTCACAGAAAGGGTCTCGGACGTTTTTTTCCCTGATTTTTTTTTTCCACGGATCTTTTTTCTTGTGGACCTGCCTTCCCCAGGGCCCAGACTTGTTTTCCACGGGAAAAACAGGTTTCCTCAGACGTTCTTTCCTCAGAACTTTTTTTCCCGGACCTGGGGGAGGTAACCGAGTTTGGGTTTGTGCTCCCTAAAAAAAAAATAGAAAAAAAACGTTTCCTTATGTATTGTCTTATTTTTATGTAAAGCAATGCAGTAACAGTGTAGAAACAACGTTTCAACAATGAGGATACCTTCTTAAAACGTGGTTGAATCTAGTACCGAAATATTCTACCATCAGACACTACGCATGGCCGATGTGGTCATTTGCAACCAAACTGTCAGCTATATCGGTGGGATTGGTAGAGGAATGTTTTGATCTGTTCAGATCACTCAACTGAAAATTATCGTATTGGAAAGTGTGATTTGTTTTGTTAAAAATTTGAGTAATTAGGTAAAATTCGAGCCAAGGCAACTGACTTCTTAGCTACGTTTTTTCCCCCTACGGCTGGGGGGGGGGGGGGGCTTTAAATCAAGCATTATCAATTTTCTAACCTTTCTGGACATCTATTACAGAAAATTCGAAGCTTTTGAATGATCTCTGAAAGGCCAATTTTTACATCCTTTTAATTGCTGTGAAGAAGTGAGGAGAGATGCCCAGGCCTTGTGCAGGTGCTAGGAGGGAGTAGGGGCCAGTAAACATAGCAAACAGTACTATATTTATTCACATCATATAACTTTAGGTAATTTTTCGTAGAAAAACGACAATTTGAAGGGTGGGCTTTAGTTTCAACTGGGCTTTTAATACACGATTTACGGTATGTGCCATCATATTATTTTAGTGTTTGGCTGCTGGAAGTCGAGAATTGCTCATTGAGGCTGAGCAAACAACCCTGAATTACATGTTTAATTTAACTATGATGTGACTGAGTTTTTAGTCCGGGTATCAAGGACCACGGTAGCGGTCCTTATGTAAGCCTCAGCATGAACTTCCATGTTAAACGTCAAACTTTGAACTCCTATAGTTTCGCCCAGAATTGACATAGACCAACGAAATTCGGTATTTGCGGTCGTGTCGTAACTATTTCACCACATTACAAATTTTAATGACAACAATCAAACCGTTCGGCGTCCACAGCATGGCCATTTCTTGTTGTTCTTGTTGTTGTTGTTGTTGGGACTCTTTGCCCTCACCTGGAGACCGAACCACTGAACCGATTTTCAAGTTCTATAGCTTAAAACGTAGGTATGGACAAGGCCTAGGGCCTTTCGCATGCTATTTTAATGTAACTACATTATTCTTGACACGGAAAGCCAAATGGGTTAGAACTTTTGCTCTCACCTAGAGATCGAACCAATGAACCAATTTTCAATTTGTACAGCTCAAAATGTTGGTATTAACACCGATCAGGGCCTTTTGAACATGATTTTGATGTTACTGCAGTATTCGCATCGGCAGAGCAATTATTATTGTAGAGCACTGGGCAGAAATCATTAAGTGGAGTAACAAATTTTTGCAGAAATTTTGCAGAAAACATAAATTTGGTACACAAGTCTTTCTTAACAGTAAAAATCGAACCAGCCATGGACCCCAA
>JAHWFP010173733.1:0-24109 GCA_023313725.1 Lithobius niger | reverse complement strand
AGGCGACGAGTACAACGGTCTTGATCATTTTCGATTCTGCAAATAATATTAATATAAAATTAAACCAATGCAATTTAACAGACCTTGTTTTTAACAATCGTTAAAAAAAAAGCCGCTAACACTCCTATTGGTTGAATTTGTCTACCAGTAGTCCTCAGCATTTAATTAAATGCCATGGCTGATGCAGGTCTTTTTTGGTGTCCTTGTAAGTATCAAGCTCTTTAGTTGTTACTCACTAAGGTTGTGGGCTTGATTCCCCGCTCAGCCATCCCGCATATAAGTCCAAAAATTTCTGTTTAATTTCATATATTTGAGACTTAAAAAACCCGGAACCCTTTAACCAACATTTTGGATTTACGAACTTGCACAAAAAAAGGAAATAGTCTAATTAACGTCTTTTTCAACAGCTAAAGTTATCTCGGGAAGGACAGTGTCGGATTGGGCCGCCCGGGAACCTGGGAATCCCCAGGGAAGCCCCCACTGCAGGAGGCCCTTGTTTGAAAATAAATTTATTTGAACAATTTGAAGTTAATTTATACTAGAGGAAGCCCGTGCTACGCACGGGTGGTGTTTGATGCACCGTTAAAAACACTGGGACGATTTCCTTCCTCATGTGTTTGTTAGGGAATGCGTGTATCCCGTCTATGTGTTTTTGCGTAACCTGGCTAGGAAAGGGTGTTTATCGTTTGCTTCACTCCCTCATTCAGCATATCCCTTGTTCCGGAGTCCATACACTTACATTACATATGATTGTTTCCTGCAAAAATGGTTGGAATACGCGTTTGTACATGTGAAATAAATAAATACGCCTTTGTGCATGTGACATAATAAATACGCCTTTGTACACCGGAAATAAATAAATAGGCATTGTAGACATTGTAAGGGAGGATTAAACAAACGAAGCTTCAACAATCAGCAAGAGGCCGAGCAGGCTCATTCTACCGACGGTAGCAAAGAAAAAGGGCGAGCGACCGACAATGAAAGCGGATGTGCTCTATCAATTACTTGCGGCCGTCTTGTGGCGGCCGTTTTGTGGCCGTCTCGTTGCCGTCCATCCTACGCGACAACTCGACAGCAAGAGGGCGAGCGGGCTCATCCAACAATGAAGACGGCTATGTGCTCTATCAATTACTTGCGGCCGTCTTGTGGCTGGCGGCCGTCTTGTGGCCGTCTCGTTGCCGTCCATCCTACGCGACAACTCGATTTTATTAATAAAGATGAAAATTGCATCTCTAAGTTGCAAGAAAACTTTCAAAGTCATGCTGATTTCTTAAAAATATGCTAGCTTCCTCACTGGAGACTAGCCGAGGCTGACGTTTATTCTCTGTGGCTCTTTAGCCGCATCCGCATTTTTGTTTTGTTTTTCTCCTGTGGTTCTTTAGCCTCATCATATTTTGCATTGTTTTTCTGCGGCTCTTTAGCCGCATCCGCATTTTCTTTTTGTTTTTCTCCTGTGGTTCTTTAGCCTCATCATATTTTGCATTGTTTTTCTGCGGCTCTTTAGCCGCATCAGCATTTTCTTTTTTTCCCTGTGGTTCTTTAGCCGCATCTTCTGTAGTTCTTTCCTGTGGCTTTTTAGCCACATCTGCTTAATTTGTGCCGTCATCCTCTTCGCTCCCCCTTGCTACGTTTCTACTGGTTATATGTCTACAGAATTTCAGCTGTGTACTGCTTTGTCTGTTAAAACGAGGATTTGTGGGATTAAGCCCATATACCCAACGTATTGACGCGCTCTTCCCTTTATTTCCTTCCATTCTTTACCGAGGCCCCATCCCAACCAAAGCGAGAGGTGCTGAGGCCCCTGTAGTGCATTCCCGGGAAGGCCCAACCCCTCCAAATCCGACCCTAGGCACAATTTTTATAGGAATTACCCAGGATCTTTTGCATGCCACAAGAAACTTAAATCCACAAATAACGCAGAGAATGCATGTGGAGAATTTTAAATGAAACGGATAAGGTACGGAGCTCAAAAGTTATCATGGATGCAGACAGACAAAAAGACGCTAGCACGGGATGAGAAGCGTCTTTGCCTTGCTTCACACCGCGCGACACTAAAATAATTATCGAAAACCCTAGTTTGGTTATCCATTCTTCAATTCTCACCACACGGTTAGCTGTTTTCTGATTAACTAACCGTGTGAAATGAAGAATGAAAACCACATCATACGGCGATTTTAATTTTGCAACACCGTACGTATACACAGTAGTGCGATAAAATTCGACCGTCCCATTTCTGTCTGCATTTCTCTCTGCATTAACCGAGTCTATTTGACTTTCTTTCCTTTAAGTGACAGGTTAACGATAGACTGACCTTTTGAGAATGGACAATTGAATTCAAGGCAAAGCTTTAACCCAATTCACCCCTTACTGCACAGCTAGGGTTCTGTGCACAGAGTAATGCATGTTAGGTACTAAACTCAAGTTGCAGCTTGGTGTAGTCCCAGCAGAGTTTAAGAGCCAGCAACCTTTCAGTCGTCTCTCCAACACCAACTGCCTCTCCATCGTTCTCCCAGCGGTATTTATACTCTGGAGAACAATGGGGAGTTGTCGCAGGCTTTACATTACGTGACTGGCTAACAGGTGCGATCCGATCCATAAGTGTTGGCTCGTGTTGCATCCTGCCATGCGTAAATAGCAGGTTACAAATACACTAATATGTTTTATAAAGAAAAGACAACTAATCCGAGTAGGAGTTCATTCCAAGGCTACAGCTCTCGGCTGGTAAACGGAGAGGTTCGAGTTCCACTCGGAGCAGTTGTTGTCCTTTCTTTATTTCTCTTGGATTCTCACCAAGCCTTTCTTGAATGCTAACTTTTTATGCTTCTTAACTCTTTTCCTTGTGATCTATTTATTGCTTACAAGTCTTTCTTTCATTCTTAGATTGTGTTAGCAAGGCGACTTAAGTCGACTGTATGCTACATTTCCTCCATAAATGATATTTTTCCTCAGGTGAACGCAGTCAACAGCTTGTAGACACAGTTTCACAGAAAAAAAATCACTAAATTCGTAACCCTCACCTCTTAAGAAAAGCTAAAAGCTCCGTAACCCTCATAGCATCACCACCCCTCCCCCCCCCCCACTCTCGCTCGAATCATCAACGATAAATTATAATCGACCCCTTAATATGAAACTTACCCGTGTTGTGTGATGCGGTGCGGACCAAGTCGTCAGCCAACTGAAAAGATCCAATGTTGCCCGAATCGCTGCTTTTCTACCTTTTTTTCTGTTTGTTTTCCTTTTGCCCAAATCGGTTTGTGAGCTAATTATTTTCTCTGAATCCAGCAATGCAATTGGGCAAGCGGTTCACTGACGTGCGGTCGACCACAACTGATGTCATCATCGAACACCTTGACACCTGTACAAATAATTTCAACACCTGTACAAATAATTCTTTTTATATTTTCTGCACACGTTTAATAACATTAATACAGCTATGCTCATTGCTCATCATTGTTGATAAACCATTTTTATCAAATCGTAATTACTCAGATAAAGTCCATGTCACACCGAACGGGCAGGATAGTATGAACGACATCTGGCTCCATTCGCTGATACAAAATCTACGGACTTTCTTTTTACAGTCAAATTATACGGATACAGAAACTGACACGTACAAAAAAATATCAGCGCACATTGTAAGATTTTTGAGGTTCCAGTGACCCTGAACAATATGAGCAGGCAGAGCCGAGTGGTCAGAGATGGCCGCCGGATCAAAACCTGCGTTTGACCAAGGATTTGCACAAAGTAATCCAAAGTACTCTTGATATCGCAAAAGAAGGATTTGACTATATACTTTGGACGGTCTCTTGTGCACGATAGAAGGTTTCCAGATTTGCATCCTATAATTTTCCATTTCCTTCTTGTTTTTTTTCCTTCTAAAATGTCTGGTGATGATCAAAATTAGCTGGTTCATCGCTAAAATCATTATTTTGGTTCAGATGACTTTAGTCGACACGGATTTTTTTCTGGTGATGGGGTAGTTCTAATTTTCTTAAATTTGGCAGGTTATAAAAGATAACTTCGGAAATATTTTGATTAAACTTAATTATCTAGACAAGAGGTCTAATGAGATTGCTGCTTACCTTTGCTAAAAACATATTCCATGGGAAATTGAGTTTCCTCATGTTCTGGTGGCTGTCGCTCTGTCTACATGTTTGTCTATGCGTATGTTTCGTTGATAATTTTTACTCCAGTATCCAACTTTTTTTTATGAGTGTATGGCCTATTTGAGCATTACCAGGAATTATTTTCCTTTATTTATGACGATTGACGAACTTTAAATTTTTTCTCCGATTAGTTTGCCCTTGACACATAAAAAAAAAATCCATCCTTCGTAAAGTCATTTAACATCCTACAAAATTTTTTGACAAAGCCGAGTGGGCTAGTTCTAGTCTTCTGTACAGCCGTACCCAAAGATGGAGCGACTGGAGCGTCCCACCAAATTATCGTTCTTCTTTGAGCCATACCGGCTGAGAAGATTATTGCAACGGCTTTGTCCGTCTGTCTGTCGCATTTTTCAACTTCGGAAAGGTACCAGATACAGACGACCACGGTTTACAACGTTAGATGGCGTGTCAAGAGTTTAAAAACACGGACAACTAAAACATCGTTACTTCATTATTGCTGACAGGCTTCCTCGACGTAACGCAATGAAATAATAACGTTTGATCGTCGAGTCGAAATCATAAGAACAATACGCAGCCGTAAAAACAAAAGTATTTTTAGCTTCGTTAGCGTGGTTTCGAACAACGGCCCTTAACCATCCCCACCTAACCTATAGCCCATCAGAGGTCCGGGTCGTGGATTGTTTATCTGCATAACTACAGTACAGTGCTATTAGTAACATCGTTTCGTTCAATTGGGCAACTAGAAAGGAAGAGAAAGTTAATTGTGGTACCACTCTTTATTTCGTTGGGGGGCGACGACATTCATGGAGGAAAAATGTTTGAACGTACTACCGTTGCCTGGAGTCTAGCATTACCGTCTTAATACTTAATGGCACATAACTCCTTCCGATATATTTTAACAGTTTTCCTCGATACATTACCGGAAATAGTTTTATATGAATTCATTTACCTTTTATTTGATCGTCTAAGGGTGCGATCACGATGACAGATGTGGCGCCTGTACACTAGTATGCTTCTTTTTTACCAATCGGTCTGAAGAGTATCTCACTCCCGCCAGAAAGCTTCTCGGGCTACTTTTAACGGTGACGTCACGCGATGTTTACACGCCTAGTCTGTGACGTAGTGATTCGTCGTGCACTTCAAGTCACGTGACTTACGCTTCTGAGCGAAGGCCAAGTGAGATAGTAGCTGCCTTACTCGAGGCACGCAGCTTCAATCCCAGTTAACCTTGTTCTGAGCTTATCAGGAGAAATGGCGAGTGATGAAGGCAGTTATCTATTCCACCATGTAGATTTGCTACCGAATCGGTAAAGGAAAGGACAAAACGAGAATTGGATCGACAATTAGGTTTATCGTATGTTTACCGCAAGAAACTAGGAAAGAAGGGGTGGGACAGGGGTGTCAGGACCCTGAAACGGTGATGGACAAAACCAAAAGCGGAGAAGACATTAAATTGCGGATTGAGTTTCAGACATAAATTCTCATAGCAGACATAAGGCCTAAGGGGAAAACGTTTAGCTGCAGTAGCAATTAAATTACAACTAAGGGTCGGTAGGAAGAAGCTTTCTTCTTTTTTTATGGTACACTTGAAATAAACTCAATTTTATGCCTTTTATTTAAGCTGTTTCTGTAGAGTAACGCCATGTTTGATGCCCGCATAATACTAAAACATGAAGTCACAAATTAGGCTGCAAGGCTGCATGCCTCCTTGAAATCGCCAATAAATTCATATACGTCACATAGTCGGCAACGATAGGACGTAAATTTCGACATCAACACAGAATAAAGACCCCAGAATTTTTTATTTGGTCAACTTTGTTCAAATAAAACTAACTTGTGGGTATTTTACCGCAGCAACAGACAGGAGACATTGATGATCATAACGTGCAGTCATCTGCGCCAGTGTTTGTTTACCTTTTTAGCATTTTCACGATGTGTCACATGGCGCGGCTCCGAAATGAGTATATAATATGATCTAGCGTCGGATGTGACGTAATGCTTGCTTACAAATCCCGTATTGGGTTCTTACAACAATGGTAAGAGCAATACAACAATGCATCCTATTATTGCAATAAGTATACATGTATACTTACAACATGTATACGTGTATACAACATGTATACATGTATACAACATGTATACATGTATACTTATTGCAACAATACTATAAGTAAAAATGTATAGTTGCAACAATGCTTCAACAATGCTGCACAATACTGCAACGACGTCCGGCCTGCACGCTTTTTCACTCATCTTCTTTAACAAAAATCTACGTTTTGCATTCTTACCGAGAGATTGACCCTGGTTTCTTAAAACTGGTTCACCTTCCACTTCAGCCGAAGCCTGGCTCAAAATTTCATCTTCACCTTCGTCAAATAGTTGGTCAACGCCCAACGAAACACTGAATTTGGCCATCAACATCATTAAAGACGTATGACGTGCGTGCAAGTGTGTTGTACCTCTACTCTTCTGGAACCAAATCACCTACAAAGATGGGAGTAGGACCAAACGAAAGATAATTAAATTGCGCTTCTGATAGGCCTATTTTCATCGCTGCAGCTTGATATTATGACCCTCAAATAGGCTGCTAGGTTGTAATTGGAAAAAAAGATTCCACTTGCTTAAAAATGTCAGCAACTGCCAACAAATCGACAAAAATCGCGCATTACAGGTCTAAGAACAACAGTGTCTTCAGTAAGTCTCTTAACAACAGTGTCTTCAGTAAGACGCCCTTCTTTTCCCCCTCCAGTGACCCTTGCAACTATCCCAGTTACTGGCTCCAGCATAGAGTTATATACAATAATACAACGTTGTGTCACTGCCCTACAATAGCCATCCTTTTTCCAACAATGTAAGTGATTTATTGGATGGTTTTTTCGTACGAAGAACCCGATGAATCGTGTTTTTACCCTATTGTTGGGAAAAAGGGCAGCTATACGTTTCTTATTACCATACTAAAAGGCTGTGTTCATTAATGGTACTGAAATTGGTTTAGCACAGCTTGACTTTTCATTGTTACAACGGAGGGAAGAGCAGCAACAATGAAACAGCACACGCATCTCCACGTATTGGCGCACACGTCTATTGTTGTCCCTTCGTCCCTTCGATTTCCCTGCGCTTTGATGTTTTTGGATTTTTGCATTTTTATTATGGCTAAATTCAGTGTTTCGTTGGGCGCTGACCAACTGTTTGACGAAGATGAAGTTTTGAGCCAGGTTTTGGCTGAAGTGGAAGGTGAACCAGTTTTAAGAAACCAGGGACAACATCTCGGTAAGAATGCAAAACGTAGATTTTCATTTGTTAAAGAAGATGAAGCATTGTTGTAATCAGTATACATGGACACTTATTAGAACAATAGGTTGCATTTTTGTAACTATACTTTTTTACTTCCAGTATTGTTGCAATAAGTTTACATGTATACTTATTGCAACAATAGGGTTCATTGTTGTACTATTGTTACCATTGTTGTAAGAATCCAATACGGGATTTATAAGGACTGTTGACAACAAAGAAAACGGCAAAAGTATGATAATAGTTTTAAAATAACGGCGTGATTTCAAGATGGCGGCTATTACAGATTAACAGCGACGATGGTACATACATTGTTGATTTGATATTAGTTAAGGGGGTAACCTCAACGTTTCATGTTAAAGCCGAAATTTCGATGCTTCATTTCTCTGCTGTCTTTTTATTTTCCACTCAAATTTAGTATGGATCAGTAATAGATATTACCCTCTTGTTGCAACAATGATTGGCGAATAAGTTGTTTTCGAACGCTTCGAAAACTTACTCGCCAATCATTGTTGGAACAAGAGGGTAATATCTATTACTACCACCTTAAACCCTTTAAACCCTTTTAATATCTATTACTTGTAACAATGAAAACTGAAAAAATAGGGTTACAAGCTTTGTTGGACTTGGTGAACATGCTCCTAACTTTTATTAATTTCCAATTTTTCACATCGGATATCTGGACTTGAACTGGAATCGTGATTTTCATTTCTGGTTTGTTGTAATTATTGACACGAGACGTTTCTACTGATCAAACTATTTGTCCCTAAAAAACTGGTTCTTAGCTCATATTATAGGTATTGCTCTGCAGATGTTCCCGTTATTGTTTCTCCGGGCACCAAAAGACTTCATGTCTTCTTTTTGTGTACATTCTTTATTTGAAAAAATGAAAATAAAAGCCCATTTCATTTCATTTCATTTCATTTCATAAGGCCTTTTTAATTGGTCATGTGGCTCAGGAGTTCAGGAGCTCTGAACGATCAGAATAATTGTTTTACATTGTTTTAAACATTATTATTTGTATGTCGGCTTTAAATTTCGGCTTTAGCATGAAACGTTGAGGTTACCACCTTAACTAATATCAAATGCAACAATGTAAATACCATCGTCGCTGTTAATCTGTAATGGCCGCCATCTTGAAATCACGCCGTTATTTTAAAATTATTATCATACTTTTGCCGTTTTCATTGTTGTAAACAGTCCTTATAAATCTCGTTTTGGATTCTTACAACAATGGTAACAGCAGTACAACCATGAACCCTATTATTGCAATAAGTATACATGTATACTTATTACAACAATACTGTAAGTAAAAAAGTATATTTACAACAATGCACCCTGTTGTTGCTATAAGTGTCCATGAGGTTGTTTATTTGGGGCCTTGGCCTGCTGCCATATGCCCTCACTAAAAAACTATAAACCATTACACCCTACAAAACACAATACACGTACAGGTAATACCTACAGGTTCCCCAGTACAAAAATAAGCTACACACAGATCCGGTCACAATGTCCACCGTGATGCTAAGCGACGGGGAAGACAGAGGAGGGAGGGCTAGACTGGGACCCCACTAGCTTTCACAAAATTCGCCACAGCACGGAGCCGTTTGTGTGGGTGCTCGTCACACGCAAAGGCCAGAAGGCTTCGCAGAGCCTGGTCGCCCTGACTATATTTGGTGATCATGCCCCTCTGGGACTGAAGTGCGCGACAATTCAGGAGGAGATGCTCTGGAGTGTAATCCACGCCACACTGATTACAGACTGGGGACTGAACCAATCCCAGTCTGTGACGATGAGCACGAAGAAGCGTGTGCCCCGTACGAAGACGAGACAACACTTTACCCATCCAAGTCGGGAGACCCATAAGGGGTGAAGTCCAGTTACACTCAGGTTGGAGATAGTAGAGGGTGCGGCCCACAGAGGAGGAGCGCCACTCATCAGTCCATGCGCGCAGAACCCATGCTCGGATCGCTGGACGCACCGATTTTGCAGAGACTGTCAAACCAACTGCCTGCACACCAATGGACGTTGCCGCCCTGGCAATGCCATCCGCCTGCTCATTGCCAGCAGACCCATCATGGCCCTTCATCCACTGCAACCTTACAACACCTCCATTGCTCGCCGCCCAGAACTTCCGACACACAGTATAGACTAGTGGGTCACTGAGCTCCTGGGTTGCCACCGCCCTGCGAAGCAAAGCAACGGCTGCCTGCGAATCTGAGAATATAGGAAAGGAAAGCAGGAACAAGTCGAGGGCAACATCCAGAGCAGTAGAAATGGCGCAGAGCTCACACATCGTGCTCGAAAAAGCAACCGCAACTCGTCGACTCAAAAACACCTTCAAAGATGGAACAGAGACACCAAGTCCACCTGACCAGGACTCGCGATAGAATGACGCATCGCAGTACACCGCACACTCAGTGGTAGAGCCACAAAAAATGGGCACTAAACTCGGACACCAGGTCCACGGACAGAAGGGTACAACAGCATCGACATGGAGTATAGAAATTGACGGAAGACTGCGGAGGAGCTGTACTCCCCTCCCTGCTGGGCCAAGAGAACTCAGAATTGTCAAATGTAGGCTGAAGTAATCAGTGACAATCTGACCCACAGGATCAGCTGACCCCCCGACTGATGTTGCGAAGACATAATGCACACAACAGCTCCGCCGCACGCAGACTCAATGGTGGCTCACATGACTCTACACAGAGCGCCGGGATCGGAGTCGACACAAGGCAACCTGTTACAGTCCGGAGACAATCATTGATGACAACTTGAAACGACCTAAGATGCCTGATAGTGGGATGAAGGAACGGAAGGTGATAATCTAAAACTGAACGCACAGACACCTTGTACACAGCCGTCAAGGCACCCCGTCTCATTCCGTCCATTCGCGACAGCCGCTTCAGAACAGAGGAACGGGATTGTATCCTGCTCTTCAGACTGGTTACATGCCGATCCCAGTCAAGATGCTCGTCCAAAACAACTCCCAGATACTTCACAGAGGACACTTGAACAACAGTCGTGTTCTCTACCTGAATGGACAGCGGAGCCAACAGTCGAGCCCGCGACTGACGGAAGACCACAAGCTCAGTCTTCGCAGGGGCCAAAAAGAGACCCCTTTCAGACAAACGTGTAGCAACCCTTTGTACAGCATGCTGCGCCTCCATGCAGCATCTGCCAGGATATTCACCAGCGAACCACAATGCTACATCGTCTGCATAACAGACGATGTTGCAGGTCTCACGAATCTCAACAAGGACATCATTGATGGCCACTGCGAACAAAAGAGGACTCAAACAGCTACCTTGAGGGAGACCACGGTCGGACTGGGCCTCAGTAGACCAGTGTCCATTTACCCTTGTCGCAAAACGACGCATCCCCAGTAGAGCGCACAGTGCATTCACGAGTTTTGAACCTACACCCATGCCCGTCAAGGCCCACCGGACCCACGCGACACCAACAGTGTCATACGCAGCTTTTATATCTAAAAAGACTGCAACGACAGTGAGTCCATGGGCCCACGCCTCATGGATCCCAGACAACAGAAACATGATGGCATCCTGAGCAGTTCGATTAGCTCGGTACCCAAACTGAATGGGTGCCAAACAGTGGTGGAACTCTAAATGCCACTCTAGTCGTTTGACCAGCATACGCTCATACACCTTCCGTATATTGGACAAGAGAGAAATTGGCCTATAATTCGCAACACTAGAACGAACAGAACCCGCCTTGTGGACCGGTACAATGATGGTGAAAAGCCATGACTCTGGCACTGGTCCACCATCAAAAATGTCCTGGAAAAGGGCTAAACAATCACTCACTGCTCGCGCATTGAGGCTGCGCAGCCTCTTGTATGACACACCATCAATGCCAGTGGCACTGCTGTCCCTGCACTTGGCAAGAGCCAGGGAGAACTCTGAGACATCCCACGGAAAATCTACTGGAGGATTCACCTCTGCACACAGATGGGGGAGGGGAGGGGAGGGGGGGACTCACTGTCGTTGCAGTCTTTTTTGGATATAAAAGCTGCGTATGACACTGTTGGTGTCGCGTGGGTCCGGTGGGCCTTGACGGGCATGGGTGTACACCCCCTTTAAAACCTCAGTCGACTGGGTGTGCGGGTCATAAACCCACGACACCATCTCCTTAGTTGACCCATGCGTTATGATTTTCCAGGCACAGCCCAGAGACGAAGAGGAACAAACTCGATCACACACTCTTTCTGGGTACGAGTCGCGCTCTTTCCGCAAGATGTACGCCGTTTCCCGAGCTGTACCCTGATAACTATACCATGTAACATCACATGGATGCCTCCTCCAATACCTGTAGGCTCTCCGCCTATCTCTAATAGCACATAAGCACCGCGCAGTCCACCAGACAAGATACTGTTTTTTGACTCATTAGGCCTCGACACAGCCTTACGCCTAACACAAACTCTATTGGAAGTAATCCACTCATCAAAACTACCATTAGAAATCACTGGTCGAGTCCCACAACTCTTCTTAGGCAGGTCAGATAAACCCAGAGGAAGTAGGACAACTGGGAAATGATCACTACCCCTCTGGTCATCTGACACGGAGAAGCGAAACCGTTTCTCAATCCCCGGAGAACATAGGAAAAAATCAAGTACCGATTCTTGACCCACACCCCTCTGCCATCTGGAGAAAGTCGGTGTACCATCTTGAATTACATATAGGCCTACCCGATCAATAGCAGCCACTAGATTGCGTCCACGCGTATCAACTCTTTTCGAACCCCAATCATAATGATGGGCATTGAAATCGCCACAAATAATGAAAGGGGAGTAAACTGAGTAAGCCAGGCCTCCCAAACTTGAGTAGACAGAGATAGTGTAGCATGAACCACAACTACAGTCACCCATTGATTAGACATGTAAACCCGAACTGCACACGCATCCAGTCCTTCAGATTGCACACGAAGTGTGCTGTTCACACACGGGACAGACCATTTGATAAACAACCCCACTCTTCGACCACTCGAAACAAAGTCCGTCTGAAACGCGCATGCCCCACTAAAATTTTGAGTACCCAAATTTGTTTCCTGAACACCCAGTATGTCAGCAAACCGCATCAGATTTTCCACATCCACTAATTTGTTACGAATTCCCCTGGCATTCCACGAAGCTATGGTACGAAGCCATGTATACTTATTGCAACAATAGGGTTCATGGTTGTACTGCTGTTACCATATGCCAATCAGCAAACGCCAGCTGCAAGACGTAGACTGAAGATTAAAGCAACATACCGCCTGCCTTATAACCTTCCGCCTGCCTCACAACACCCAAGCGGCGATCACATCCACGTATTTACCACAGCTAAGGCCAATTGAGACGGTAGCTTCGTTCCTCGCAGTGAAAAACATAGCTACTGTCTCAATTGGCATCGCACCTAATAGTCTGTGAACCCAGCGTGAACCCATTGATCGTGTCGTCAAAAACCGCAATGATTCTTGTATTTTAAAATCACAATTTATAATTTTCTAGATTAGTGTCTTATAATTTTGCTTCGGCGATCTATTGGAATAATTATTTTAAATTTTTACCGGATTAGTCTATTAGATTGTAGATCTCATAGTAATTATTAGAAAATTAGTAGATGTACACACAGAGATGAAACGTCATGATTATTGTACGCGCGCATTGCATCATTTAGTGACGGGTCGTTCTTAAATATAGTTAACAATATTCAACAGAAAATCTCCTAGACGCCACATTTTAAAACTTTTTTTTTTTTAGCAAGGGAAAGACTAACGGTAAGTAAATAGACCCATGGGGCAGTACTTGATGTGAGGATCGAGAAAAATGGCGCTGGGAGGTATATCTCTTTGAACGGTTTGTTTCCATATTGGTTTGTGCAAACCGTAATTGATAAATATACAAAACATTAAAACAAGCTAATCTAAACTGCATGGCACGCTAAAGTAGCATGAATTAGTAAACAAAAAAAAAACGCACTCGTATGATGCTTAAGGTAAGTTTAACTCGTTCTAAGTCAAAGCAACAAAGGAACACAAATAAATTTCTTGTACGGTTCAGATACTGCAGTGTTTGTTGTTGCGTTTAGTCCACGTGAAACCTTTCTGCTGTAGCCAACCATTATACATGTAAATACAATTAAAGTCAGAGCCCATATTTCATAAATTTTCACGTCCAAACAAAGGAAGAATAGTGTAAGGCTACGCGCTTGACTGCTTTCCCGGCTAAATTGTTCAGTGTTCTTCAGTCACGTCGTCTACTTTCCGTTCATTATCCTACTTACGATGCACATATCATTTTTAAGATTTTCAAGCACTTTTCCAGGGATGGGATTTCATTATTACCTAGTTTTCAAAAAATCGTACGAACCCTGAATTGCCTGTAGATCTGTGCTAAGCACATTAAGACGATTAGATTATTTCCGGCGATGTCGTTTAGCCCAGTAGTATGCACCAATCATTAATTGATCTATCGTGTGAAAAGTAAAAATGGTAAAAACATTTGACTACAGCATAGGAGGTTTCACGTGGACTAAATAGTACAGCAACAAGGCAGTACCTGAAACCTTACAGGAAACTTTGTTTATGTTCCTTAGCTCTTTTGACTTCGGATTAGTTAAACCTTACCTTTAAGCATCAAACGAGTTCATTTTTGTTTTCTGATGAAGTAGGTCCTCAAATAAAATATGATAGGGCTGAGTATGCCCCTTTGGTTCTCGCTATAGATAGATTGCTAAAAAAAATCTTTAATTTTATTAAGGCTTACATCCGTATTTTATACGGTGAAGTGTTTTAAATACTAATTTCGTACATACATCTACACTGTGAAAGTGTTGTGAAGTCAGACATAATGTTTCGTGTTTTGTAAGTCCTATATATGAAAGTTCTGATTACTAATCTAATACAAAACTGATATCAAAGAAGCCGCCAAGTTTCCAAAAACGGTTGGCCTTTGACAGCAGTGATATCATTCAAACAGGGAAAGGCAGCCTAGGTTAACACTACTACCCACGGATTTGGCGCATTATTCTTTAATTTCTTTGTATGGCTATATACAGAAACATGGTGCACTTATCGAACTGTACAGTAATATGGCTCCGATATTGATATTTATGTAATCCGTTATACACGCAGATCTAGTCTATGCTCAATCCTAGCTCCAAAATATTAAAGAAGAGAGCAATGCGCCAAAGTTGGTGGTTAAAAGGATTGCTGGTTAACCTTGGCGGCCTTTCCCTGGTTCACTGATATATCCTGCTCTCAAAGGCTGATCCTTTTTGGAAACTTTGCGGCTTCTTTTCCTACCAGTTTTGGTTTTCCGAGGTTACAATAAAATGAAGTTTGAATAAGAGGTGTGCGCCGCACAAATTCACCTACTAAATAAGTCAAACGTTTTCGAGTCAGTGACAGCACAAACAAGCGTGCGGACATTTTCCAGGTAAGTAGCGACTATCGACAATTATAGAAAGCGTTTTAAAAACCATATTTTAAACAGAAAATGTGTTATTTAACACTAATTTTTAAGCTTTCGTACCACACAATCAGTATTTCGCACGTTGTAACTTCCCGGTTGATTGCGACGACTCATCAACATAGAACAATCTTTTATCAAGCTATACGTTAACCTAACGTAGTCCTTTTATCTTATATTACGGATATAATATCAATGATTCTGACTTTGTTTGTTAGTGATAAGAAAGACATTCTATACCTGCGTTACAAAGACAGGAAGCCAATACTACCCACACTAGGAAAAAAAATAAACCCAATAATGTTCTTCCGTATAATACAGCATTTTATTGGTATTCTTAAGTCTAATACATTGTATTAAGTAGACGACAAATAACAGCAGTGTGTATGAAACAATTCAATAAAATAAATAAATAATGAACTTAAAATAAGAAAAGTTGAATGTAAACAGACAAGATATTATGGTATTTCACCACAAGTATACACGCCATTTATGGCCTGACGCCGTTTTTGCAATCTACATCTTCAGGGAATGCGCACACATTGTAGACAGTACTGAAGTAGAGACCACCTGGGCACAAAAAATGATTCGTCTGGAAGGGGTCATTACGATATTGGCATAGGTAGAAACGGGTGCAATCTGTGGAGTCTTCGATGTATTGACCGGCTTCAGAGCATTCTGGGTAATAAAAAAAATTGTTATAAACAAAGTTACATGCATGAATAATGTGTATGTATAGGGTATTGTTCTGAGTATATCTTGTGTCTGGGTCAGATTTTTCTTCACCATTTTTCACAAAGCTGGTATTTCACTTCCCTTTTTGGCTTACCTGAAATTGTTCGCTTCATCTCTACGACGAACTTGAAGGATTTTGGTCCACCAATAAATGAATTTCTTCCAATCATAATCTATCCTATACGTATATAATTACACAAGAGGTCAGGGACCATACAACGGTCCAAGGCCCGTGCGTCTGGATGGATGGATTGCATTGTGGGAAAGCTTTTCAGGACAGCATGCTTCTCGAATGAGCAGCTTCGAAACCGCCTTGAGCCAGCACGAACATGAACATGGCTGGTATAGAATATAACAGAAGGAAATCATTAGAGTGGGGGTCGTATAAGACGTGAGGGGTTGGGGTGATTTGAGTCACATGGTGCACTGATATTTTCCGCCAGCATGAACATGAAAATGGACGAATATAATGGAAGTGACCATCTGAAAGAGGGGAACATTAGCCGAGGGGGGGGGGGGGGAATCTGAGTGTGCTGACTGAATGAGTAAAGCGAACAAAAATTGGGGCGTTTGCTAGCCAGTGTGCGCCACAATTAGAAGAAACTTAATTTAGTCGAACATGGACATACACACTACAATACCTAACCAGTGATGTAAACTGCGCATTCAATCACCTAGTTTTATAACAATGTTTGCATCAATTTGACGAATTTCATTACGCCAAAAATCTCTTTCTCAGCCGAATTTCTGAATGGGCTACCCATCCCCACCGCCGCTTTCTCACTCCATCCCACTACCCCTGTTTGCGGCGGTACTGCTTTAGCTTTTGCCGCGCACCCAGCCGTAGCCATTGTACCAGAAGGAGAGTGGCACAATTATGCTAGGTAAATCGCATCGTAAATTGCTAGCTTCTTTTACACGCCACAATCGACATGAGCACGAGTCATGACAGGGCCCTTCTCCTTCCGAAAATGCCAGGGGTGGCTGAGGTCGGACTCGAACCCAGGACCTTTGGCACATGAGACGGTGGTACTAACAATCAAGCCACCTTGCTCCACGTCTCCGGTACTGTGCGGTGACAAAGACAGTAAGGAAATAACAAAAGTATTTTTAAGAATCTCCCCACAACTTTCTCTACAGAAACATCCAAGCCTTGCTATAGTTCTCGAATTTACCAACTTATTTTCCTCCCAACCGGTTCATTATAGTACTTCAGTTGGCCTAGCGTCATGAAACTTATTAGTAAGGCTTTGGGGATTAGAAACTTGAGGGCAACCATTTTCATTGTGATATCAGTACTTTGCAATTCCAAAAGCTTGGTTGTTTTTTTTTTTCAGTTATGGTCATGATTACGTAGTATGGTATAATGAATGTATTAGGCCTAAACATACAAAAGTACGCATATATTTTACTATTTACCTCGGGCCGGTTGGCAAATCACAACGGACATCAAAGAAGCGATAAGGAGAAATGACTTGAACATTGTTGAAACTGAAAATCAAAATTTAGAGTAGTTAGTTTTACAGTTGAGCAGAGAGGAAAGTAACAAGCTGTTGCTCGAAAAGTTAAACGCTGTGAAATTAAAGATTAAAAGGACATGCCCTGTAACTATTTTTGTGCATCCTGCGCATATATACCTTTTGTAACAGTTACGTAAGCTTGAATGAATGTACCAAAAACGTCTATTACGAGAGAAAAATGCGGGAAAATTAACGCGTTTGTAACGTACGTTTAAACTAATATTGCAGAACTGAGGCATATACATGAAAGCCAACGTGGCCTAGGCAGGCACTTTAAACTGTAATTAAATTCTTAAAGTTTTCCTTGTAAATTAAGTTTTAATTTACTGTAAGGTTTGACCTAATTCTCCTGAGTTAGGGTGGCTGCACACCAATATCGACGAAAAGCCGTTGCAAGACGTCTCGCGCCAACGTCACATCCGGTGTGTGGCGCTCAGCTCATTGCTATGGTTTTGGAGACGTGTGCAGCATGCCGAGACTGGTTTCGACAAAATGTCCTGTCGTGCGACGTTTTGTCGATTTTGGTGTGCGGCCACCCTAACTCAGGAGAATAAGGTCAAACCTTACAGTAAATTAAGACTTTACAAGGGAAACTTTAATAATTTAATTACAGTTCCCTTAGAGCGAAAATTTTGATGCCAACTACTTCCATTATTTGTAAATACGAGTTAAACAATTCGTTTGAAGTGCGTCTGAAGAAGTTGGTGGACTTAACGTGGCGAAAGAGCAAGCAGTCGAATCACCATCTCTCTCTTTCTCTTCATCCACCCTGAAGGGAACTTTAAACCTTACCAGACAATTTAGAAACAGACAGTATTATAGTAAACAGAAAAGCAAACCATTCGGTTCGAATCCCGAGTTCATCCTTCTGTTTATCATTTCTTTCTTCTTCTGAATTGTCCAGCAATTTTCCGATAATTGTGGCTGCCCGAGAGAATGTCCAGAATAGGCCAAAATCTGTTGCGCGCTCAGAAATTTTCTTTGTTGGGAGGGGGGGGGGGGGAAGGGGGTTGGACGGAGTGCGGGTAGAGAACAAAATGAAATGTAATTCAAAATATTGCCCAATATTGCCCAATGTCCCCGGAGGCACGTAAAACAACTCTTTTTCAACAATTTTACTGCCCATGAATGTAAAAAAAAAGCAATTTTCAGATTTTTTTTCAGTGTAAATAAATGCCTTATACCACGCGCCACGGTTGTTTACCGTGACGCACGCATCACGTTGACCAGGATTGTACAGTCAGATCGTCGAAGACCCGCTATTCTCGTTCGTCATTGGCCAACTCTGATGACATCACGGCAAACAGCCGTGGCTCGTGGTATAATTGTCTACTTTTACCAAATTCTAATCTTAATTTGGGTTTTGGGGGAGGGGGTGGTTACGTCGTATCCCTTGCCGAGTTTGTTGCTGGCAGAATAGATCGCATAGATTCAGAGGGCGAGGATCTTGTCGTCTTGTACTGTATCTGTGACTAGTCTAATACTAATAAAGAAAATAGCCCTATAATACGTTTACATGAATGGAAAGCCTATACGAAGTGTATACAACGGCAAACTACATTTCGTAGATAAGTAGCATCCCGTTTTCATGTGTATTAAAATTCACCAATCAAATAGCCTAAGTACAGGATACACAATAAAATTCATCATGCCGAAGCAAAGCACACTTAAGGGCAATTCAACATTAAAAATTTCAAAATTAAAATAAAAGTTAAAAAAAAATTTAACCCTGATTTACTGATAGAACAGCAAATCATAGGAGAACACGCCTCGTTCTGCAAAATGCAGAAACGAAGTGAAGCCAAGTACCAAATTTCTTCCTTATATATACTAAACTCAGTACCACGAACGATGAATGCCCACGTATCCACAAGTGGGGTGCGTGAGGGTGGATGGGTGGGTGTGGCAATCTGAAAGGGACTTTGGAAGGGTCCTCTATCCAGTTGCGATCAGAACAGCTTGCTTCAAACTGCTAAGCTGAGCGCTGCCATCGCTCAGCCACCAACACCATGACCATTTTAGTCGCTCATTTACTTAAGTGCGAGCACTACCTAATAATAAAACGTGTGCAAAACGTTCAGACCTTAGTATTATTGCATAGCTTACCTTTTGTTGTTACTAATATGCTGAACCTTACAACGAATACGCTGGAGTTGGTAACTGCTGTAAGAATTCAAGATGTAGTTCGACAGGAAAAAATAGTTGCTTTTATGTTGCTCTCTTTGTCAATTCCCAGACGATAATCGAAGTTCTTAGGACTTTTAGATAATTGGGTAAGTGACAGAAAACGCATTGTACGTCATAGGTCATCAAACTGAAACTGTATGTCTACATTCCAAGACAGATATTTTTGATAAGGTGTATTTAGCAATCACCGGTTCACTACCTCGTTAGCAATTAGCTCATTATTAGTGGGTCGTTGGGTACTGATAGTAACTGATCGTTGATATCAGGTTCATGATTTTATCGGGAAGGGAATTCCGGGAACTAAGAAAGTGAACTTTATTCATCAAAAAAACCATGAAATTTGATAAGGACATTTCTAACGACTGTAGAGGTGTGGTTTATGACATTGTGGATCTATTTAGTTGAGTTGCTAAGCTGTAATTTTTAACTGCGTTTGGCCTAAACGGTGTCTATGGAAGAAAGCTGCGTAGATAAAGATGCGCAACAAGAAAATGTCGAAAACTTTTAGTTTGATGAAAAAACAACTGAAAAATATAAACAAAAAAAAATGAAAGCAAGGTAGCCTAGGTGCTGTAATATCAACTTCAAACGATGTAAGATACAAACTAAAACGTCAAGTGTGCCGTAAAAAAAAGGACGTAATCGGAAAAGAAATATCCTTGGAGAAAATCCCGGAAAAAAACATACATTGGGAAATACAGCCCCGAAGAAAAAAAAATCACCAGGAATGAAAAACACTTCACTTTTAGCCTATTGTTTTTTGTTTTTTTAAACTACCAACCAAACTAGTTGGAATGTGCACGATACAACTCTTGCTGATTAACAACGCACAAATAATCAGTGTGAAGGGTAGAACAAAAGATTCCCGTATTTAGTAGGACAACTTATTGCAACACTGAAGCTACGAGCTGACGGTGCTAAATCTAGACACACGCTAGTGTTTTGTCATCAAGTAATAGACGTGCGCCAACGCATAGACAGAACATGAATATAAATAAATACGCAATGAAATGCTCCTTTTTTAATTCGGCGTGTCACACGTCGAATTAATGCGGTTGTGCCAAAAAAGGTCTAAAGGCAATTCGAGTCAGCCACATCTCCTCAAAAACCAGACACATTTGTTCAATTATGATGCGAGGAACTTAAAGTCAAGGGGTGGGTTATTTGTAGTGCAGAAGCTCAAAGAGCTTAAGAGAAGCTCTACAGCATAAGGTTTCTAGAGTTGAATTTGGCTAACCTCTACCGAGGTCTTTCAATGCGAAACTGTCGTCCATAGAACACGGAGTGTTATGACGTCAGCGTTACACGTGTGCTTTTCGCAAATTTTAGCAAAAAAATGGCAGTGGCGGTGTTGAAAAAATCGGGGAAATCTCGGGCGAGGTTCGGTTACAGGCTACTCGGAAAAGTTCGATTTTATGACGTCATCACTCTGACTAATAATAATAATTAAAATGAAATTTTATCATTAATTTGCATTACAGAAAAATGTAATTATTTACGATGTCACTTTTAGAAATTTCGTTTTCGACAACGATCAGCGTACATATGTGTAGCAATACCAAATTATCACGTGGGAGGGAAGTTGGGTTGGAGGCGAAACTGCGTTGCGTGTCTGGTAGTTGGGAGTGAGGGGGGAGTAATCAGCGCCAACTCTTATGAACTATAGCGGAACTACATCCAGCGAAGGTATGCCGTATGGATAAAAAATTTATGGTGTTAAAAAAAAACACGATTTGAAAAGCGCAACTCTAGAATGAATAAGTCGGTGCTCAGTAGTAGTGACAGCCGATGAGAATATGTCGCAATTCGTATCTATCTACAACATTAAAACGTACGGTGTGTTAACTCATTTATGTATTTGCGTATCAGTCGAAGTTTCTACTTCATGTTGGACGTGTTTTTGTCGGTCAAGGTTCAGTTTATGACCACACACACGAAAAAAAAAAACATTTGAACGGCGAGGAGGGAAACTGGGAATTACGTCAGAGTTTGTTTAACCTTAAGTATCGCTGAATTGCGTGTAAGACTGGCGTGCGTAGAGGGGGGGAGAGGGTATATATTTTTTAAAATTTGTTTGTTCTAAAAAAAAATGGATTTGCAGTAAATCCAGCATATAAAAAACATTAAGGAGCAAAGCTTAAACAAAAAATAGCCAGCTGAAATTGTGGTGTGACATTTTCGTGTGTAAAATAAATTAAAATAAATGTAACGTAATTAACCTTACGTACCCTCAGTACAGTACGACCCTCCTCCCCCCCCCCTCCTGTATGCTGGATTTACTGCAAAGTAAGGTGTTCGTAGATTTAAAAGTGTAAAAGTCTGATGAAAAAGAACGAAGAGGACAGAAAGCTGTAAAGCAACAAGACTTTCAGGTTTTTTTTTGTAACAAAAATAATAGCGTCAGATGACAAATCCTTATCTTGTCGTTTCTTACATAATCACATGATCGTTCATTTACCGCATTGTAGTACCAAAAGTTAGGAGACAGGTTTTATATATATATATATATATATATATATATACTGTGCAAGTTGTATACCTTTCAGTGCACCATGCATTCAGAATGTATAGTATAGTGTGCTGTTGGTATGCTGCCTTTCCAACTGCGTACCTCAATCAAACATTAATTTTTTATCGTCCTCCTGTATTTCTGTTGCAAACAACACGTCGAATTACTGATGCAGTGGTAGTACGTCCTTGTTTACTCTAATCCATTTTTATTTGTGTAAATTCACGCCTGTGAGTTTCATAAGGATGTGATGGCGAAGACTTTTTTGTTCAGTTAATTTGTTGGCTTTTTCGCTTCCTTCGTATTGTCATTGACCTGGTTTATCATGTGTAACATGTGCATTATTCGCGCGATTTTGTGTTTACAAACAAAATTAACTGACATGGTCCAATTTAAACACTAACAGCGTGCACTTCTAATTACAAAAGAATAAAACTAGGGAATAAAAACAATCCTTGTCCCCTGGAATTGGGGTTCAAATTATAGCTCGCTTCGTTCAAGTGAACTCTAAATCGTTATTGTTTCTGTGCTTTCACAGCAGTGAGTTCCATGAGGATACGAGCTCTGTTTTTTTTTTCTATTGTCGACTTAAGGCACTTTGCTAGCGAATAGCTGCAGGAGACATTGACAGTGCCACCTTTCTCAGGGGGATATGCCATAACATTAAAACATTTGTTGTTAATACTTACTAGGTTAGCAACATTTTTATTTTAAAGTGAGTGATTCTGAATGATTTTTAATTCGTTCATGCTAAAAAAAAAAAAAAAATAAGCAAGTTAAAAGAGAATGGTGTTTTTTTCCTTAGAGATTTTTTTTTACAGGGATATTTTTTTTTCCCGAGGGTACATTGTTTTCGGAGATATTTTTGCAGTGGATTTTTTCCGGTTTTTTTTCCAGGAATATTTTTTTCTGGGAACCCTTTAACCTGAAAAGGGTTACATCATTGAAGTTTTACTTAACTTGTTAAAATGTGGACGTTTTAGGTAGATTAAAATATATACGCATAAAAATTGAAGATTTTTAATTGAAATAAGCGAATCTACTACAATTGCTTCTGTTTAAGTACTGTTGTGCTTTACCAATTAAATTATCATTAAAGCAAACAGCACTTAACCAGACGCAATTGTACATATGATTATTTGAATTAAAAATCATCAATTTTTAGCGTATCTAGACACACGCTAGTGTGTCGCCGCCAAGTAACAGTAGATCATCCCATTGTAGCTATCCGATTGTTAAAAACTGATTGTTAATAATAAAAAGGCGGCTCACTAGCAGACATGTGTCTGTTAACTGTAAGCAACTGAAAGCATATTTTGGCATGTTGAGGATAAATCCCAATGCGACAGAAATGTTTCAAACTGTTGAAAATGTAAGGGGAAGGGTTAGAGACTAAGAAAAACTAAAATTTAAAGGATGAGTGTCCACCAATCATAGAGAAAAAGATACGTCAATAACGTTGTTTTTATGTTACTAGCTAGTTAGCTAGCTAGCTAATAAGATTTTTCCCATGTTAAATCCCATAGACTTTTTGCTCATGGCTAGCGCAAAATTGAGAAGGCCTACGTACCTGAACTTTTACACACGCATGCATGGTGATCTGAGGATGGTCCTTTTATGTGTGGGAGAGTTTTGAAATTCGCCACCGGCGAATTTAAGTTTCGTTTCTTTTCCAAGTTGCAACCAAAGATTTTAAGCAACAATGGCTTTGACAATCAAGACTGGTTCTTAGATTTATTGTAAAAGCCTAGACGAACTAAAAACTGAACTGTAACGAAGAACAAAATAAAGAAACATTAACGTTGCCGTGGATAGCGTAAGAATAAAGGGATGCACGTTAGATGATGGTTACGCAACAATACGAGCATACACGAGCTAAAGGTTTTTTTTGTTAATAACCCCCCAAAAAAAATGCTTCGCGTTCTGCTGTTTTAGCAACAGCGACCTTCGGGGGTTTCTGCATGACTAAATGTCAACGAAATCTTGAAAAATTAAGGGGAAGTTACAGGGATAAACAAAACAACTGAAGGGGATGCGCTGATTGAGTGAGCGAAGCGAACGAAATCAGCGATTGTAGTCAGTGTGTGCAAAAATGGGATTGAAGTATCTTAAACAGACGGTGTAACCTTATGTACTGTACGTTCACAGTCCTATGAAAGTTGTGATATCCACCCAAAACCATAACTGGTAGAAAAACCCGCAAAGTTTCCAAAAACGGTCGGCCTTTGAAGGTAGTGATATCCTTCCACCAGGGAAAGGCCGCCAAGGTTAA
>JAHWFP010173732.1:2756-15649 GCA_023313725.1 Lithobius niger | reverse complement strand
ATCCTTGAGATAAATTAGATATATGAGATACGGAATTTATCTCAAGGATTGTTTATCTTTTATTTTAAATTTCGATTATCTGATATGCCTGCAATCTCTTTTATCTCATTTAGCTGATATTGAGTTGAATCTTATTTATTTAAAAAGTCGTTCATCTTTATTACTTAAATCCTACCTTATCTCATTTTCACAAATATCTAAGAAACAATAACAGATATTAATACTAAAAAACGTTGCATGTAAGATAAGGATTTAAGCCTTAAAAAAATAATGCTCTAAAGGAACGGCAACAAGAATAAAACGTAAGCCACCAGCATCGCAATAACACATGTAAAAGAAGCTCCCCTTTGTAGTTTTTTTTTGGGGGGGGGGAGCAAGCTGGAGATTTTCTCACAGGTATTAGAGTGAGGCCTACGGCTTATCCGCCTTTTTCTTGTATCGACTTCCTTTACAGGAAGCGGATACAAGAATACGTACATCCGTGTTTTATATGCTTAAGTGGTTTTTAGTACATATATATAAAATAAACGAAGCAAGCAGTCAGTATGAAAGACTGGTCGAGTCACAAAATCAGAAAAAGCATGTTCCTCCTTTTGTTCAATGGTAGTTACAACACAGATAAAATAAAGGAAGAAAAAAGTCAGCATGCTAGACTGGCCCTGTGAAATAACGAGATGGACATTCAGGTCACCAGTGAGAGAGGTTGAACATTTTCCAAGTTCTGATTCGAATGGGGCCTGAAGCCAGAGTCTGGCCTATATTATGCAGGATGTTCTAGGTTCGAGCACCAGTCGGGGTAGATGTCTTTTCTTCCTATCTTAGGTTTTGTTATCTTGCATTCTGACAGGAACATGCTTTAACGCCGACTGTATCCTTCGGTTTAGATTATATTTGCCTGTATTGTAACACGACATGAAGAAAGAAAAGGATAATGTCGAAAAATAAAACATTTCTGCACTGTACTCATCAAGCTCAGTTTTTTTTTAATGACATCGTTGAAGATGCACCATAACAGCAGGTGATGCGTAAGTTTCAGTTTCTCTCGAAAAAGTAATTTTTCAATGATTTTGTACCTGGTGTGCCACGAGCCGCTCTGACGAACTGATCTTGCCAAGAAGGAATGCTGAACATTAGTGGAAGCTTTGGAGACATAATTAGCCTGTTCACTACATCCTATGGATATAAGAAAGAAAAGGATGTATGAGTGATATGATGCTGAAAATATGATTCACAAATTCGCAAATAAGCAATGTATAGTAGCACTCATACCTAAAAAAAAAGAGATATGTAAAACTGATAGTACATAGTACTAGCTATCTTGACTATTCCAAAAAAGGTTCCTCGATGCTTTTGTTGTGGTCTTCAGTGGGTTCTATATGGGTTACCTGGCCGATGGTTCTATATGGGTTATTGAGCGCCTGGCTGCTGCATGCCGATTTGCTCACACCTTCCATGTTGAGGGTATTCAACCCAGTTATGCAAGTGAAGTAAATCTCAGATCACCAGCCATAGAAGCAGTCTACAAAGTAGTAGACTACAAAGTAGTAGACTACAAAGAAGTAGACTACAAATAAGTAGTCTACAAAGAAGTAGACTACAAAGAAATAGTCTACAAAGAAGTAGTCCACAAAGAAGTAGTCTACAAAGAAGTAGACTACAAAGTAGTAGACTACAAAGAAGTAGTCTACAAAGAAGTAGACTACAAAGAAAGCATAATGCTCCTTAAAATTAATGGGACATTTTTTCTCGAACTATTTAGCTACAGTAGTAATTAATTCTTCTCAACAGTTTACACCAACGTAGGCAAGGTGTTTTTACAAATTTTTAGTGCAGTAAGTGCAGTTTTTGTGGCCTAGAATTTTATTTCTCCTCCTAGTTGGGCACACTTATTTCCGACTCCCCTCCCTTGACAGGAATTAAAAAAGTCATGCCCTTTCCCTAATTTTCTCTACTCTCGTTCCCATCGGTAAATAATGACGGTTGTACAGGTTAATCGGGTAAGTGATAGGTGTGTGGTAAACATGAAGTTCTAATTTGCGTCAAGCAAATTATCATAGAATGGTGAAACACATCTCCTACTCTTAATGGAACACCAGAGTTGCTGCTCGCGGCTTCAATGTGCTGTCGGATGGTATAACAAAGATGTAAAAATTGGCCCATAAACGCAATAGCAACCATATTATTGCAGCAATTTTGACCTTGTCAAACGTAGTAACGTGCCGTATCACATCAAATTTTCTTCCGTCTGGTTATGCTTCAAGAAAACGAGAACTAACCTCATATTCCTTGCTTGATTTTATTCGTATCAGAGTGCGTGGATATGGCCCAAGGTGTGGTTTGCCACTGGTAGTTTTGGTATCATCCCCTACCAAAGATTCCGAGCTCTCAAACCATTCTACCACTGAAATGAAAGATAAAAACAAAGTAATGGTGAAGAAAAAATTAAAGAGTCAAATCCTTCAGCTTCGCATGATACTTCAAAATTATGAGTCCCAAAAACGTTTTAGTTGACAAGTTGTACAGACCTGCCAAAATTCACACGTCAATAGAAAATAACATACACATGTAAAATCGTTATTAAAAAGCACTCGCTCCAATTAAGGTTGTTTGGCGAGGTCTTGATAAACCTAATTAACTTACTTTTTTTCTTTTGTCTCATGTTTAGAAGGATGTAAGATACGGAATTTTGTACAATAGTTAAAAAGTTCTGCGTAGGGCTTTTTACATCATGTACGCTATGCTTTTGTTCATCCAGTCCAGTGGTATACTCTGTTCCACATTATGTTTGCAGGAAACTCACTGTATGACGCCACGTTTCCTTGCACAATGAGTGCAAAAACATGTTGCTAAACACTTGTCGATTCTACACAGTTACTGTTAAGAGCCTACGAGTGGTATATTTATGTGTTTTTGCACTCATAGTGGATAAAAACATGGCATCATACAGTCAGTTTTCTGCAAACATAATGTGGAACAGACTGTAGCAAAGGAAGAAATTGGGCAACTCCCCACCAGGCCCGACTTCAAATCTCTAGAGGTGTATAAACGTCCTTGAATTTTTTATTACTTACTATGTACGTATAAGGGAAAGGTCTTAAAACGTGCTTGAGTAACATCGAGACATGACAAACTTAAGGGCACACCAACCTTATTCCCAACCCGCGTTAGTACACGTCATAAACAATAACCTATCATCGTACCACCCTTCTAGATGAAGATCCTGAAGATCCTAACAGAAAGATTCAGCTGCATCCTAATAAAAGCTTCCCAGTTCGTACAACCGTTCTGAAAGACTCCATTCACAAGAGTTTTTTTCGTCATATAAACTGATTTCTTTCTTTTATAATATCCAGCTCACAGTATACATATATGTCAGTCTGTCGATTTCCTGGCGGAACCATTCCATAGAGATTATGATTTTTCTCGTGATTGAAGAAAAAAGAGGGGTATTTTAAGCTGCTTACCCGAGCTCAAAATTGAAGGTTGCCACCCACCTAGAAGTGGTGTTCGTTGTTAACAAAAACCCGTGAACAACACTCGTCACGGTTGGATAGATTGAATTAGTTAGTACATCAATGGCCTTCAACCTTTGGTTATTGAAAGACGTGCTGTGCATTATTTTACATGTTGATTTATCTGTCGAGTATTTTAGATATACATTCTTTTCTGAATAATTTGTTGTGGTATAGATGTGCAATTGAATTTGATACATGCGAGTCAAAATTCCCGAAGTCCCCTTACCAATTTGCGAACTTGATCCACAAATGGTGCACAGAATGTAGGCATATGTGGAAAATTTGAAACGAATGGGTACGTAATGCTTTCAAAAGTTATCATGGTTGTAGATAGACGGACAACAGACACACAGATATACAAACCATTACTAGCTGACAGGATCCTTTTGCTCTGCTTCGCTCGCAGCAGCTAAAAAACAGGATCGAACGGAGTTTTAACTCCTTGTATAGTTTTTGGACTGTTTTATTAGTTTTAGGTGTTTTATTGTAAATCTATTAGGCGTGTGTTCAAAAAATTAAACATTAAAATTATTAATTCATTCGATAAAATAGCATGATTCTATGAAGAGATTCGCACAATTTTTTAAGCACTTGATTAGTCCCGCTTCATTAGTAAACATAGTATATTAGCCAAAATGATTTTGTGTTAGGAAAATTGCTTTTGTAATCACTTGTGTACCCTTGCCATTTTATAGAATAAATAATTCTTTGCAACATCCTGGAGAATTTATATTCTGCATCATAAAAGGGGTGCTATGATATATATATATATATATATATATATATAAGGGAGTGTGTTTTATTGTGCACGTACTGTAAGACAATACACCATAGTAATGTGGATGGAAGAACTACCATTAAATTCGTCGATTCACTTTAAATTTAACCTTTGACAAACATTATTAGTGTTGGTTACTTGCCTTCTGCTTGTTTTGGGTCCTTTAGGTCAATATAAAACGCAAAGTCTTCTTCAAAGTACGATGCAACATTAATCTTGACTTTCAGTACCTTTCTTGAAAAAATAAAAAGAGAAAAATTATGTAACTACTGCCAAAGATAATGTGATCATAAATACAAGCACTTCGAACCCCAGTTTGCAAGTAAAGGTCTTCCAGTATATGAATAAGACTGATATTGGACGGGCATATTCGCCTCATAACTAATTTCAGCTTCTCAACAAATCAATGATACGTCCCAAAGTAGTGTTCTACATGAATATGTCAATAGGTTTGTATCCGTATTTATTTAACCCTTCTCAAGCCCATGGCTTTCTGTCCTGTTTAAAGTAGTGTTCTAGTAACCTACCCAGTAGATATACTAAAGCCTGAAATTTAATTATTATTGAATGTAAACGTATTTTGCACTAAGATTCACAGTTAAATTCATGTAATTCTTTATAATTATTTCCTTGACCTATGCGATGTAACTCGACATAGTTCATTACAGTCACGAACAGCATAATTATACATGAGATAGTAAATTTCAGTCTAGTATTTTGCTGTAAGGAATATATACAAAATGATTGTCTGAGTGTTCATCAATGTAATTTGTAATATTGGTAGTAATGGTCTTACATAATTAATTGCCTGCTATAGGTCTACTTTTACAATCATGTCTTTCTCTTAGGATGCCTATACAGGGTGTTTCATCTCAAGTGTTAATGCTCAATATCATCCCTAGTATTGCAGATACGTCGAACAGGGCTGTCATCAAACGGTTAAACCGAAAATAACCTTGATGACCGATTTCAAAGTCAACGAAAAACTAACTCCGGAAGTAGCAGAGATAGGGGCATGATGTAAATTGCAAACTTGCAGAGGACGAAGACATGATCTCAACAAAGCAAACAGAACACAAATCGGTTCAAATGTTAAAGAGATACAGTAAAAACAATATGGGTCTTGCAGCCCCATTGGAGGACTTGACCACAAGCCACCCTGAGGTAGAAACACAGGCAGGAACCAATAGGAAATATCTACCTCAGGGATTAATGCTTTTCATGGGTCCACCAGGTCTGCCTGCTAATCTTACAGTGGTGCCTGTCTGTGTTTCTACCTCAGGGTGGGTATCTCTTTAACATTTGAAGCGATTTCTGTTCTGTTTGCTTTGTTGAGGTCATGTCTTCGTCCTCTACAAGTTTGCAATTTACACCATATCCCTATCTCTGCTACTTCTGGAGTTAGTTTTTCGTTGACCTTGAAATAGGTCATCAAGGTCATTTTCAGTTTAACCGTCTGATGCCCCCCTGGCTGTTCCAGCGTATTCCATGGCCATGTTCGACGTATCTGCAATGCTAGGGATGATATTGAGAATTAACACTTGAGATGAAACACCCTGTAGAATTAAACAGATTTCTGCACATTTGAGATATACAAGTAACGGACAATCATTATCCTTACGAACAATCAACAATCTGTTCAATCTATACTCAACAAGAGGTTTATCACTTAAGATTGACTGCAGCATATTTAAACGTATAATTTTTTTTAATCGTTTCTTTATTTCGTAACTAGAGTAACTCATACAGAATCAGTGTTCAGCAAAGCCAGCTGAGAAATAGGGTACCATCAAATCTATTATTTATTTTTTACCCCATTGCCGCTGATGTTAGCTCTCGATTCGTTCAAGTATACATTGCCTTAATACCAATGGATATTTAAAAAAATAAATAAACGGAATAATACTTACTCGGTTTCGCTGTTATCAAAAAAGATTTCCCCCTCTTTTGGATAACACTTCTTTCTTCGATTGGCAGGTTCATCGTCAATTTGATAAGAAACGGACACTCGTCCCAAGTAACCAAAGCGTGACACTTTAACGGACACCTCTCCACAGGCCTCGGAAAATTCGTATTCCGGTTTTATGAAGCTGAATATGCCACTATGGTTGTCATTTAATACCATCACCATGGCAGTGGACGAGCTCACTTGGAGGAGGGGAGGGTTTGAAGCTTCGTTCATACGAGTCTTTGTTCCCTTCTTGGTAGAAAATCGAACATTGGACAGATGGAGAAAGAAATGCTGGTCGTCTTTGAGCATTTCTGTTTGAAGAATGGATGCCCTGTATTGCTTCTGCACTTCTCCAGGACCAAAAACAATAGTGTCGTCCACAAATACATAATCCAAACCCGAGTCCAATGACCCAGGTTCGCTATGGATGTCGACTAGTAGAAATTTCGATAAATCGCCAAACTGGCGCATCACAGTTACATCAGCAACACCCAACGTTTTAACTGCGGTGTATTGTTGCTGGCTGAAGAAAACACGTGTACTCTTTTCGTCATATTTTATCTTTTGCAGTGTTTTAACGCCTCCGGTGAAGTTTTGAGTTGCTTGCATCCAGTAAAAAGCACGACTTTTCGGCATTCGATCGACTATTTCGTTTATGGCCATGGTTTCCAGTGTCTCAACGCTGCTTGGATAGTCCTGAGCGTGTTGGTAAATAATGCTTATATATTGCCTCTGAGTTTCTTTGTACTCCATCAGAATGGCTTTATCTCTTTCGCTGTAAGATTCGTAATCTTCATCTTCTGGTAGATCCTCTGTAACACACCGCATTTCGACTGCCGACACTCGATATACCCTGGGGGTGAAATCTTTTTTGGCTCTCAGGTACATCTTGTACAACCATTTGCATAAGCTGAGTCCTTTATCGGCCAAGTAAGCTGTAAACACAGTGGCTGGTAGAAAAAACAATGTTAATAGTGCTTCAGAGACTTCAACAATACCAGGCGAAAATGCACTGAGGGTGAAGGATAACCACACATAAGCGGTAATGCTCCAAACCGCTATCGTGAAGAACGTATCTGAGTTTCTAATCTTACGGTGCTGTTCGCTTGGTATTGCATTTACACAAACTCCCATGATAATGAAGAAACGGAAGGCAGCACAACCCAACAAAAGCTGCAGGCGTATATCTCCAATCTGCGTGTCATTAAATAGTCCAATAATAGGGATCAGTATCTCGGCCGCTGATGATCCAACTACCATTAGTGTCAGGTTCGCAACTGTTTGGTTCCAAACTCGAACATTCACAGTTTGTCCTCCGCCTCTGGGTTTCTTAATGACCATGTCTCTACGTTTTGAGGTAATCACTTCAACCGCAGTCATTAACCGATTACTCACGACTGATACCCCAACGAACAGGAAGCACAATGCGATAAGACAGGCTAGTCCTCGACTGAGACGATCGCCGATACTCAAATTGTCTTCTGACAACCACTGCGGTACCAACATCCCTCGTCTACAGAGGTATCCTCTGTGACTCATCACGGCTTTATGAGTAATAACTAACTTCGTTCAAAAACTGATGGTCTAAAACTGGTTGACACTCGAGAATGTATAGTTGCATGAGCTCTACGCAGAAAAATGAAGATGGCTCACAAAGGTGGTTACTGAAGTCTGAGATTTAGTTTTGCTTCAGCTGTTGATGTTATATAACGCCACGATCTTCTACCATACTGAAATTGAAAAACAAAACAAAAATTACTCAGCTAATAAACGCGAACAAGAACGTGTTACAAACCTAAACTCTTGCTTTAATCATTATCATTTTTTTCTTTATTTAATACCAGAAAATAATATGGAAAAAAAAGCTAATTTACCAGTTTAAAGATACATTCAATGCCGGGTATATACTCCCGTAGGTCTAAAAAAATTAGCACGAAAGTTTCACTTTTATTCTGATGCCCAGATAAGAATTTTGCATTTTTTAATAATCATTCTATAAAAGATTATTGCTAAACCTCAGAACTGAATTGAACAGACAGTAATTAAATTAAATTTTAATAATAAATTAAATTTAAATAAATTGTTACTTTTGAAAATAGACTATCAGTTCAGGTATAGTTGGTTCGGTCTTTATTGAGTCATTGGAACGATAAATTCAAAAAAACGACACCGAAGATCCATGACATTTCACTATTGGCAGAAAATAATCAGACATCAGCTAATTACGCTGATAACGTTAAATACGAATTAATCAGAATTAATCGGACGCTGTGAATAAGACGTCGTTAATCAGGCATCAAAATCATTATTCAGGGATGTTATTCGAAATTAACACGCAACGAAAGACGACACACAAAACGGTACCTAAATAGCACGAGTGTTACGTCTTTCATTTAATGGTTGAACACCAATTTTAAAAAATTGACTAGTCATATCGTTCCCTTTGCTCAGTGTAGTGGCGTCGATCTACGCTTCATGTAATCCTTTGATCACCAGAGCATCGCAAAATCGATGTATTCATTATTTTGATGCAAACTAATTGTTGTTCCTCAGCATGCTTACATTTCATCTACACCTTTCAGAACATACAATGTTTGCTTGTTTGCACCTTCCTACGTTCCAGAAGTGAGGCCCCTGCGAAGGTGAAAGTAGCGCTAAATGAAATATTGAGAAACTCGGTACGTAGCTAATGGCCTCAAAACTGTTTCTTTTTCACGAATTAACACGAATTAATTGGAAATTCAAAGATCATAACACGTCTAGCCTAAAACAAAGAGAAAACAGCAAAAGCACTGTTACTCATTAAATTATTTTGATTTCCTACTGTGGTTGAGATCTACATGTTGTATATTGTGTTTCAGGTACTTCATACTGTTGTAAAACATGTCGTCAGTTTATGTATTTTTTGTTGTTGTTTTTTTTTGTGATCAAGTTTATTTTATACGGTCAAAGTTTGTTCAGGCAAACTTTCTTTCTGATTAGTTTGCCTGATCGAACTTTGACAACATGAACAGTTTTCAGGGCAGTTTTACGCATATTTGAGCAAGCATCATGCATTCAAGTTGCAGCGATAATAATAAGCTTGATTAGCACAAAAGGTGCAAAAAGAAGTGTAAAGGTTTGTGACCGAACTGCTGACTGCTGACCCAGGAATGAGAAAACGTTTAAGCATTTCATCCGGTTGCTTCCGGGTGGCGCAGATGTAGTTAGGACCTTTTTTAAGATGGCAAGCGATGGAGCTAAAGTTAATGCTTCACCGAGGGAGTTATAGATTGGTATCAATTCAGTGCGAAATAAGATTTCCGTGAATTGAGACGAGTTCCAGGAAAGACACATCTCATGCAGTTTTCTCGCGGCCTTGAGTTTAACCGGATTTCGAAAAGAGGAATCTCAAAGGGGAGCAAAGAATGTAAAATCTTGAAAGAAAGGATCAAATCCGTCTTTAATCTCCTGCATTCGATAGTTTCCAATTTTAGTAGATGAAGCCGTCGGTTGAAGAGCAGAGAATATATGCCAGGCAACGATTTGGTGTACCTCTGTTGAACAGACTTGGTCCGATGAATATCTTTCAACAAGTTAGATGACCAGACCCGGAAAGCGTATTCGAGCAGTGGTTGGACAAAGACCTCATATGCCCCAAGGCCCATGCTACGGTTTCCAGAGCCAAAACAGCATCGTATAATCACTGCTCGCCACAAAAGCAATAGTGATACATACAGCGAGTATTAAATTTTAAATCGGGTTGGAACCATACCCCCAGATCTCGAAAACTATCACAAGTTTCCGCAAGATTGGGGTCACTGAGTAAACATTTAGAGCTACCAGAATATCTACCAATAGCAAAGCTTTAGCATTTATCCAAAGAAGAAGGGAGCTGCCATTCAATAGACCAATAGCAAAGCTTTAGCATTTATCCAAAGAAGAAGGGAGCTGCCATTCAATAGACCAATCAGAAACGAAGTTAATGCAAGATTGCAGACGAGATGCATCATCAGATGAGATAATAGGAGAGTGAAATTTCAGGTCATCAGCAAAATTTTTCTCCGGAGACGGTGCATTCGTTACAGGTCAAGTTCGTTAAGAAAAATAATAAAGTGGAGTGGCCCAAGAACAGAACCATGAGGCACGCCACAAATATATCCGTAGGTGAGGAAAACTCACCCTCCACAGTCCACAATTACATGCTGAGAATGCCCCCCCCCCCCCCCAATGAAGACAGAGATCCAGCACAGCAATTGACCTTGGAAACTAAGAAAATGAATTTTAAGTAATAATTTAGAATGGATAACAGACTCGAATGCTTTTTTTAAAATCTAAGAGAATGATATGTGTAGAGATACCCAAGTCAATTGCTTCCGACTATTCATCAAGTGCCAAAAGCAGTTGATGGGACCGCAGTTTTACTCGGTAAAAAACCAAATTGATCTGGCTGTAAAAGATTAAGATCATTTATATGTTTCCTCATGCTGTTTCATCATACGATGAAAAAGGCCTAACGGAAGAGAACTTTAATTACGTTTCATTTGGTGTTACTCTTACATTTGTAGGTGCCTTGGTTCAAGAGTACCATAACGTTGCACGCATGCACATCGTACATCTTTAATGATGGACCCTAGATTGAAATACTTCCTGTCCTCCTCCCAGAAAATGTTCCAACTGTTTCGGCTAAATGGGCTCAACAAATTTCGAGTCATCCTTGTACTGCTCATTGTTTCACGATTAGGAATCGTACTATAGACTTAATGAGTGGGAAATGTTACGATGTTTTGCTTGAATACTTCCGTCTTTGAAACAGACAAATCTAATTTCCTTGGTTTGAATATTAGGTGGTCAGTAGTGCACTTACTGGAGTGTTTGTTATGTTGCCACTGTGATTTACTTAAGGAATCCCACCCCTTGCTTGTCACCAGGGCCTTGATGTAGCTCAGCTGTTTTGGTGCACACCAGCTAGGGTATGCCCCTTGTCTAATAAAGCCTATACAAGGCTGTGCTGGCTATGGATCCATGTTGCTAATGATGTCAACCTAACCCCGACTCCATACTGAACACCACGCACGTATAGGTTAGGTCCTGGAGTCCCCAACACTCCACTTACCATGAACACAATACACCAAACAAGGACAAAATAATACGTAAACATACAACAAACGAAAATCATAAAATTGTGTCTGTACACACTCTAGTGTGTCTCGCCAAGTAGAGCAATAATCGTCACCATTCAAGTGTAGAGAACATGTGGTACAAAAGCTACTCCATAGCGGTAGTGCCTAATATCTTCAACAAGAGTTTGGCTCGGTACAAAAATAATAATGGGGTACAAAAGCTGGGAGTTGGTTGAAATCAAGAGCAAGGACCACTTGACAAAAGTTTAATTGATGTGGGGACGGCTTTGCATTGGCTTTCAGTGTGCAGTCTGGCCCTCAGTAACGTAAAGAATGTGTAACTTAAATGTTGGGCTAGCCATAACCTTTCAGCTATTAGAGTCGGTGGAATGGAACTAGACGAATACTTTGTTTAGTATATTAGAAATGGAGAGTTAGCGCAGTGCACCGGTAATGGCCGGAGCTTTTATCTCGATGTTAAATCGCTTTACAGGTCACTCGACAACATACGAGCACAAATAATGACTTCGAACGTGAGACAAAGTACCAATAAAGACGTGCAGCATGAGTTCCATCATGATAATAGCGCGCAAGCGTAAAATTTAATAACGCCCAATTGTTGTACGACAAGACTATACTCGCTGGTTTCACCCCTTTCATTATGTGTATAGTCTCTGTATCCATGCGAGCAGCTCCCTGTGGGCTTGAAGTAGTTATCGGCTTCACCGTTTCGCGCTCGTAGAACGCTTGGATTTGTTTATCCTATTCTTATACCTTTGTTCTTGTTATTTCTATAAAAAAAAGATAATACTGCTTGCATATCGCCCCATTCCAGTATGTATGACAAGATTTAGATTAGGGGTTTGAATAATATCTCTGTAATGTGTGGTGCAGTGGCAACCCGGACCGCTGCACTGTGACTGAGGTTGGCGCTAATGACCAAGCTGTCGACGCGCCATTAAGCCTCAATCCCCCCCCCCCCCCATTCCAGTAAGTGGGAACGGGCGATAAACGTTATTTTTAAATAAATAAATGAATAAACGCTCTTGCTCGCGGAAGTGCCGCTTGCTATAGGAGTAATCATATCATGAACGGTATTTTTTTCGCATCGAATCTATTAGGTTAAAACCTATTCAGCGTATTTTTAAGATGGGTTACCCCATAAACTAGTCATACTTACGACCAGTCGTTTCAAATTTGGCTGCGTGAGGCCGCGACCCAGAACAAGAGATGGCACACACGGTAATATTATCACGCGCACTCCGTCGGGCCCTACTGGCTCTGTCTTTATGTCGATTCAATTATCAAGGACCGCTGTAAGCCTCAGCATGAACTTCCATGTTAAACGTCAAACTTTGAACTCCAATAGTTTCGCCCAAAATTGACATAGACCAACGAAATTCGGTATTTGGGGTCGTGTCATAACTATTTCACCGCATTACAAATTTTAATGACAACAATTGAACCGTTCGGCGTTCACGGCATGGCATTTCTTGTTGTTGTTGTTGTTGTTGTTGTTGTTGTTGTTGTTGTTGTTGTTGTTGTTG
>JAHWFP010173731.1:10617-37279 GCA_023313725.1 Lithobius niger | reverse complement strand
CCCCCCCCCCCCCCCCCCCCCCCCCCCCCCCCCCCCCCCGTAGAGGTTCGGACTGCTGTCTACAGAGCTATTAATTTTCGGGCAACTTCTTGGATAGCTAAGTTTGTTAAACCCGAACGTGTTAATTTTGTATAAAATAAAAAATTGTATGCATGTCCTGTAAAAGAGTAGGGGGGGAGGAGGGGGATGTGGGAATGTTGCATCTGATTGCTTAGGTCTTTTCTAGCAAAATGTATTTTACTGTGGTTGGAATTTCTTTCTAGTACTAG
Organism: Lithobius niger; assembly: GCA_023313725.1. Taxonomy (NCBI): domain Eukaryota; kingdom Metazoa; phylum Arthropoda; class Chilopoda; order Lithobiomorpha; family Lithobiidae; genus Lithobius; species Lithobius niger. The sequence continues at coordinate 37,010 of JAHWFP010173731.1, read as the reverse complement.
TTCTTGATTTACTGATGTTGGCTATCGCCACTTTAAGTTTCTTTTATTTTTTTTCTTCGAAAGGGGAAATTCGTTTGGCTTAAGTATTTTTTTTCTCGAAAGGATGGGGTTTACTCCTCTGTTTTGATAAATTAGATGGTCGTTGACGCAATGTTTCCCGAGGGGGGGGGGGGGGGTAGAGAGAGAGAGAGAAAAGCGAGTGTTTCTCAGCCTAATTTAAATTACATGACCTGAGTTCGTTGGTGCTTCATAATTATGGTATAGGCTATTTTAAGCGCAGTTAATCTTCGTAATGTTTACATTCTGTTAACCTTTAGGCCAGTCAAAATAGGACATAAGGTGGAATGAAATCCCAAAGTCTTGGAACTTTGTAAGGTTGTTTGGGCAGGTCTGGTAAAGACTATATCAAAACTCCTGTTGATTTGGAGGTGAGCTGGCTTTGCTAGACCGTAAAATACCCCAAAAAGGTGACTTTTTATTCGTTTTCCGTTAACATCTCGGAATCTGTGAGTCCTACCAAAAAAAGTTCCCTATAAACGCTAAAGAGGACAAAATTAACCACAAAAATGATTCGCTTTATTTTTTTCCTCTAGCACCAGTAGTTTACGAGATATTCGACTTCGAAAATTGAGAAATCTTCGAAATAGACAGACATCTACTATACGTGGTGTACATATATCAGGTGAATACGCCCTAACCTCATTTAAGTTAGTACACGATCATATAACACCAAACACTTATTTACTGCTACAAATATTTATTTACTACATATGCAGTTACTACACCAGGTTACTATATATTACATCGCATCGTAATATCAGATCAAGTCACCGTCAACGTCCTCCTCCTGAAGGTTATTGTCCTCATCAGTTGGTGTCAGGCTATTCAGTCATCATGGCAGTTGTGGCAGATAGCAGTGCAACTCATGCTTATTTTCTTGCACCGACACTTGTCTCCACAACATGTGGTGTATCTGCAAAATATGAGGTTGATACAACCTCAGGGGCTGCCGCATCTTTGATTGCAGTGGGTACAAGATTGCCATTAGGCTCCCAACCCCAAAGTGCAGCTAGCTGGTAACTCATTACCCATCCATAGTTTCAGTTGGTGGAAAACACGAAATAAGCATTGCAAAGCTGCCCCTTCTGAGGGAGGAAGGAATAGTAGCTCCGACTTCATGTTGGTGGCAGACTTTGTGAAGTCATGGTACCTATGCAAGTTGAGGTTTGTTGTAGTAGGAGTAGCTCTATACGGAGTCGAAAAAACTGTGATCTACCTCCGATACATGTTAATACTTGGAAGTTGAGTGGTTGAGCACATCTGCTACTGAACACAATGCATCACGTTGTAACAGCAGCTTGTAACCAACTTCTTTCTCCTTCATGAAGGAAGCTTATGTCTTGTTGCATCCTGTGAATGCATGAGCAAATTGTACGAGATCTTTGAGGTCCTTCTGTTGTTGTTGGGTTGAATATAATACCTGTGTTCCTACCTTTCTATTACCGGGCTTATAGAAGAATATATTTTGGTGTGTAGCTGTTCGAGCTGTAAGAAGAAATATAGATCTACATCTTCCCCAACAATGGCTACATTGTCACTGTCATTCGCTTTGGTAATGACGCTCCTGACAATTAGGAAGGCATCTTGATCAGCCAGTTTGGAGGAAGGCATCTTGATCAGCCTGGCCTTATGTTCATTAGATTGAAACTGATGTACGGGAGGCACGACACAGATTTTTCTTGAGTCAGTAGACAGTTTCTCCTACTAAACGTCCCTCAACTTGCATAGGTACCATGCCAATCTAGATCAGAAATGAGCTACCAGCTGCAATTTGGGGTTAGGAGTGTAGTCAGAATGTCACTGCAACCAAAGATGATGTTGCCCCTGAAGCTGTCCTCAACATCTTATTTAGCAGATGCACCACAGGTTGTGGAAACAAGTGTGGGTGCAGGAAAACAAAGCGTGAGTTGCACTGCTATCTACCACAACTGCCAAGTTGACTATTTGAATAGCCAGACACTAACTGTTCAGGTCGATAACCTTCAGGAAAACGTTTACTTCGACTTGATTAGATGTTATTAAATATGTTTTGAAGTTACGATTCGATGTTATATGTAGTAACCTGATGTAACAAATAAATATGCATAGTGGTAAATAAGTGTTTGATTTTATATGATTGATACAGTAAATTAAATGCGGTTAGGGTGGGTCCACCTAATCTATGTACACCCTAACCTATGTGCACCCCGTATAACAGATTTCTCTCAATCACTGAGATTTCTCAAATTTAGAACTCTTAATATGTCGTAAACTACTAGTGCTAGAGAAAAAATGTATAGAATCAGGTTTGGGGCAAATTTTGTCCTCTTTAACTTTTGTAGGGAGCAGTTTTCTGGTAGGACCCACAGAAGCTGAGAGATTATCGGAAAACGAATAAAAAGTGGTCTAGCGAAGCCAGCTCACCTCCAAATCATCAGGACTTTTGATATAGTCATCATCACTAAACCTCCGCAAACAACCTTTCAGAGTTTCAAGACTTTGGGATTTTATTCAACCATTTGCCAAAGTTGAGCCTTCGTTGACTGGACTACTTATACATTATTTCTAAAGCCTTGTTTTAATTTTATTTTCGTAGCATGCGCCTGCAAGTCCAACTCCTCCCGTCCTCGTCGACCTTGTGACCGACGGGGAGGAGGGAGAGGGCCCCGAAGTGGAGGAGGTTCCTATCGCCTCCCCAGACTTAGAGTTCGTGGAGGAGGTCCTCTATGTCCCGGACGTGGGACCAGAGGTAACCCATGCCGAAGTTGTACAAGCGGGGGTTCCCGTTGAAGAGGGGGTGGTCTGTGTTCCCAAGCCTCCCCGGATCACTTTTCTACGCTCCGGCCATCCGTGGCGCCGAAATTAGTAGTTTTCTTTTCTGTGTTGACTACCGGGATGGAGTTACCTGTATTTATTTTCTGTTTCATAAGCTGCTCTGCTTTTAATTTGTTATTCCTTATTTGGTTTATTTGAAATGTCAGCGATGTTCCGGGTTTTCGTCTGACGTGTTCGATAAAAACCCGAACCCGTGATTTATTTGTTCGGTATGGCTTGTTTCTTAGGTAAATCCGACCTTTATGAATTTTGGGTGAACATGCTTAATATACGTGGTCGTGGCTGATATAGGCTATTGTGGCCAGAGCTCCTAGATGGCCTTTGCAAGGTTATTTCAATCGATATTTTTTTTTCGAGCTTGCGTTTGAACGTGCAACGCTGACTGACTGTCTCCTTCATACGATGGTAATAACTTACGATATCCATCCGTACGTAATTTTAGCGTGCACGGCTACTTAAAGGTACCAAGGTTAATCGTACGTAGTTTTCAGGGATTATTTTTCCGTTTTTGCGTACGATTTTCGCTGGTATTGTGAGGCTAACTAGGTAAGTTCTTTGTCCGCCATTTTCCAGGTTGGAATTTCGCACCGTGATGTTTTGTTTACGTGCTCACTGCACTTGAACTGAACCATGAAGGTTATACTATTTGCTGAAGTCTTAATTAGTTACATAATGCTGATTTAACGCAATTCTTAAATGCTCAGACGTGAATGTCTTACGTCGATTCCTCGTAAATTTGCTTGACGCATCCGGTTAACATAGTGCTATGCCATGTAATAGCCTAACTGATGTAATTTTGGATTTCTAGTCCTTAGCATAATTTACTTGAAATTATTAATTTATTTCCTTCAAGTGTGCGCAATTCCAATCCGTATAATCGTCGGAACTGAACACAAAATAATCCGTAAAACCAAAATTCATAACCAGAGACTTGAAATAATTTAAATGTCTGTGCCATACTTTTACCTCAACTCCGTGGGCAAAAGCAAATGTACTTCTGGCGCCCACTAGAGGGCTCCACCATGCAGACCAGTATGTAGCAAGCAAGCTCAGCCAGCCATCTTGGATAATCAGTTACGTTTGAGAAGTTGCGTTCATTTTCGTAGTGTCTAAATCCAGATAGAATACAAAATCCAGGTTAGTACGTTTTTAGTATACCAACTCCTTGGCTTCATTAAACTTGAATAGTACTTATTGTGAATTCCAATTTGGGTTGTGTACGCAAGAGATGATCGACCTGTTGGTGTCCATCGCTACCCAACAACTGTAGTGCGAAATTAGGCCTATCAAGACGAAATTAGTGCAAATTCCTCAACTCCATGGATATGATCGCTTTGAAATCTGACATGGAGTTGATAAGTTCTAACTTTTTTTTTTATTTTTAGCACAAATACAGTAGTCAACCAGTAATAATTTACTAATTTCATAGTTAAATCAAGGTAAAATATTGGAATTTTTTTTATGGCAAACGAAAAAAAAAAAAAAACTGAATAAACATGACTGCTCCATTACTTTTTTAAAAAACTTACTGATACAATCCAGTATTTCCTTTTATATTTATCTTGGTTAACGTTTTACTTTTTTCCAGTTAAATGTATTTTCGTTGTTTTTTGACTGTTTTTGTCAGGCTAGTGCTTAATCCGATATTTTCATGCAGGTGTCAGTTATGGCAAAACACAAAAAGGATGAAAATGAAAGACGGCGACAGAAAGAAAAAGCCGAAAGAAACTGTAGAGCAAAAATAAAAAAAACGACCCTGTTAAATTCGAAGCATTTAAAGGAAAGGAGAGAGAAAGATGGCACAAGAGGAAGTCTGACGGAAAAATAAAAACGATTGATCGGTTATCAAATAGAAGCAATCGAATGCAGCTTAATTTAAGGTGCTTAATATATTCTAATATTAATATATTATTATGCTTCCCCAAAATACTATAACAAATCAAAGAAAAGTGTCGAGCAAGTGGTCGTCGATGCATCACTGAACAATCCACAGTTAGTAGTTTCTAACAATGCACACGACAAGGCTCAACCTGGAACTTCATCACAATCTGACAACTGTACGGGAATAAGTAGAAAAATTTGTGGCGGAAAAAAAGTGAGACGAGATCGCGCTAAAGCTGTACGAGATTTAAAGAAACCCAATTAGCTCTTCAAAAGAAGTTGGCACATAAACACAAAATGAAGTATCTGCGACTGCTAAAAGGCGTTCAAAAAACCAATTCCCCGAAAACTCCACGTACTGCTGTACGAAACTTTCTTAAAGGACGCAGGGTACCAAAAGACCTCAAACGAAGACTACTTTATACTGAAGTGGGAGTCACAATTGTCAGTTAACTTCAGCTCATTAAAGGATGATCGATTAAAGCAAATTTTTACAAACATGGTTATATGCAAATTGATAAATAAATATAGGATGTTGACACAAGCAAAGAAGTTTTTAAAATATGAAAGGTTTATCGCATGCAAAGGAATATCGAACCACATAGTGTACGAAAGAAAACGGTACACATTATCAAATTTACCAGATTCGATAGCAGATGATGTGTGTACCTTTTTAGAAAAGGACGAAAATAGTCGAATGTGTGCAGGCAAAAAAGAATGCATTACAAGGGGAAAAGTTAGGAAACAGAAGAGATTGCCTAATGATAGCCTAAAAAATCGACACATTAAGTTCACAGATGGGCGCATTTACACTATTAATTATTCTGCCTTTTGCAAGCTACGTCCATATTGGGTGGTACGGCCTAACGTACGTGATTGAGAAACATGTTTATGCATTATACATGAAAATTGTGAATTACTAATACAAAAGTTAGCACATCTGCAGCTCATAACTGAAAACTCAGTTTCAGAAGTATGCAAGAAATTCTACTATGATACAGCTACGGATCGTTGTCGGCAAAGAACATGCACAAACTGCAAATCAAAAAAAAATTGCCATTAAGGATTTTCCAAACGATGAAGAGACTACTATCAAGCTATGGGTGAAAACGAAAGAAACGAGAATGAAGAAAAACTAAGAAATTATTGTTCAAATTACTAAAAATGAACTAGGGTGCAGTAAAGCAGAACTAGTTAAAATGTTCACAGACAGTATGCCAAAGATTCTTAAGCATGTTAACACCATACGACATCAATATAAGGCTATAGATAGTTTAAAAGAAAATCTAAAGGCAACAGAAGCAGTAATTCATATTGACTTCTCAGAAAACTTGTGCAAATACAATGCTGAAGCTCAATCAGTTCACTTTGGAACATCTAGACAGCAGGTAACACTACATACAGGAGTGTTTTATTACAAGTGCCCTGAATCTGGCTTAACTAAAGTGCAGTCATTCTGTAGTTTTTCTGATAGTTTGCAGCATGATGCACCAGTCATTTGTGCACACCTCAAACCAATACTTGATTGCATCCACAGACGATTCCCAATAGTACACACACTATACTTCGTTAGTGACAGTCCATCGACCAAGTACCGGAGTAAGATAATGTTCTATTTACTTGCCAAACACTTGTCAAAATACCCAATAGCACTGTCAATCACACAGAATTACACAGAAGCAGGGCACGGGAAAGGCGCTCCTGATGGAGTGGGAGGAGTGCTAAAAAGAACAGGTGATCAGCTCGTTGCTCACGGTAAGAATATAGCAAACTACAGTACGCTTGTGGAAGAACTGCGGCCACACTGCACCGGCGTTTCCCTGTACACAGTTACTAATGCACAAATAGGAGAGCTCGATAGTATTGCTCCCTCTACCATTAAGCCAATCAAGGGCACCATGAAGGTACACCAGGTAACCTGGAGCCACACGTATCCACTCTTCTGTTCCGGACCATGAGCTGTTTTGAGTGCAAAACACGTGAAACCTGTAGCCATCACCACATTGGAAAAGCGGACTTTATCGCCAATGAGCCAGTCATGGGCATACAGCCAGCAAACCACGACTCTAACACCGATGACGACACTTCTGAAGAAGTCCCAGTAGGCGACTGGGTCACAGCTGTAAACGACGGTGTGTGGTACCCAGGTAAGTCAATGCAAGAGTAGAGTAGTGTAGGTTACTAGGTCTCTATGAAATGAAACTCTTAAAGAGATTATTTTATATTTATGTCGTGCCGAAAAATAAAGTTGAAGGCAAATTTCAAGTTACTTTTATGGAAAAGCTTCAGCACAACAAATTCAATTGGCCAGATGTAGCAAACCGGAAAGTGATTTCTGCAAACGACATTCTGTGCAAGCTGAGCACCGCCCCAAAGCGTATCAAGAAGGCATCACCATATTTCAAGATAAACAATGCCAGTTACATTGATAATTTAATTAAAGTGTAGTTTCACCATGTTAAAACCCCTGTAACTTGTGAGTAAAGATAATATTGACCATAGAATTATGTGATGCCTTCATGCTAATTAAGGCACTGGATATCAACTCCATGCCGCTCACCTCAACTCCGTGGACATGGAAAATTTAAAAATAGGTCAGAACGAGTTGACCATCTCTGCTGATAACGAAATTATACTTAGGGACCTCGGACAAACACAACTTAACGGAAAAAAATAGTTTTTGGCATTTTTGTAGTCCTAAAATTTTCCTAACGCAATATTTCCCTTTTTCAAAGAATTACCCAGATCCTACGACGATTCAACCTCCAAATGTACTAATTGACAAGGCAAGCAAAGTATGTCAAGTTGTGTGATCGAAAAAAAATCATCAATCACACTGACTACTTCAGATAAGCAAAGAGCTCCAGGAACTTTGCTATTTAACAGAGAGTTTCTTAACGAATAGTATTTTGCCAGATACATTCCATTTGCCGTTGAATGTTCACTTGTTCAGTTGACACTGCAAAACGAGATGAGCTGATTATACCATATTTCAAGCTTCAGCACACCAACAAAGAACTACTAGAAGCATTATTGTATATTCGTGGACTTTCCATCAGTTTGGCTACATTTATTTGAAAAGATTGAACCTTAAGGTCAAGAGTCATTTAATCTCAATTACACAGTATCTTGGAAGCACTTCTAAATGAAATGGAGTGAAGCGGACGTTGCATAGGATACAGGGCCATGTGGCATAGGTTAAAACTTATTCATGGACTGAAAATACTAAAACAACTCTGTATCCAAACTACTGTTTGTAACAGATCCAGACGATGTCAACAGAAGCAAAGGTAAACATCTTATACGAAAACAATATACTATTGTGCCTGGACCTTGTTTTATCTGGCATGTAGACGGTTATGATAAGCTGAAGCCATTGGGCTTTGCTATACAAGGACGTATAGATGTTTTTTTTTACAAGGTGTATACTTTGCCTTGAAGTTGGCACAACAAACTGCGACTTAGGTACAGAAAACTCTGACCTTGGGGTAGCTCAACCTTTTTTCCGCTGGCACAGTCCAGATGAATTACCTAGCATTAATAGTTTTGTACATGGTAAAAGTACGTCGAACCAGCGTATAGAATCTTGGTGGTCGCATTTAATAAAGCAGAATATGACAGCACAAATGTTGTAACGTATTGACTGCATACATTTCTGTTTTACTCGTTTCATACGGGCAGATTTAGCTTAAGTTGCTATCACATTAGCTTAAGTTGCTATCACATTAGCTAAAGATGCTATAAAACCAGTCATCTGCTGTTACTTGGCTGTACCTATCAATTTGTGAGCAAATAGTCACTTTGTGTCATTCAGTCGTGCCGGAAATTATTTCAGATGATGTCTATTATTGACGTGTAGTTTACAAGAATTACTGAGCGAAGCTTATGCTTCCAACTTTTTTATGATAGTATAGCAGTAACTTTTAAAGCATACTTTATTGATATAGTTAAACTGTAGCCCTCTCCCACAAGTTCATCCGTTTGCCTTTAATAGATTGGAATGGCCTAATATGTAGTTTTAAAAGTAATGAAACAAAAATTATGATTTTAATGCAAAGTCATTACTTTGTGACACTTGTTACATATTATTATAGTGAATACACTTAAATGAAACCAATGCAGTAATCACTCAAGATCCAATAAGGTCTGCAAGCTTTTTCCTGAGCTGAAACAGTGTGACGGCACACGCACAAGTTATCACCATGAGACAATATCACTATTTATTTTAAATGATACAACAATTTGTTATTTTAAAAAGCTATAAGTTTCCTACTACAGGAGTTACTTTAGATCCTTTGATCATGTAAATACCACGTTTGTGGGTTGCCGGCTACGGTATTAGTGGCAGTGGGGCCTCTAAAAAATTTCAAACTTTTCAGGTAATATGATACAACCGTGATACGTATTCCGATAGATTTTCTTATGTTGGTAGATGTAAGAAAAGAATGTTTGTCGTTCGAAAATAAAACATGGCCATCAACTTAAACGGAAGTCTTAAAAATGTAGGTGAGATTCATCAAAAGTCTTACTTAGGCGTCATTTCAATAACGTTATACCCCTCTTTTCATGGTTTAAAAATATCCATTTCGAAAAACCTCCATCTCTTCTTGATATTTCTGTTCAATATTTTTCAACATATACATTATATTTCATGAAATTCAGAAATACCTTAATTCACGTTTCGAAATTATAGTACTATAATTTCTTACATGGTTTTGTTTTTTAACCCGATTCTTAACAATTTTTGATAGCTTTTAATTATATATCATTTTAAAAGGACACAGCACTACTGTACATTTTTCGCCTTATAGACTTAAAACATTTAATACAAAAAATATTTGTATTGACACCAAATCTTCATTTCAATATCATTTATGCAGTAATTTTTTTTACGTATTTCAATTCTTTTTTTTTTAAAAAGCTACTTTCAAAACATTAACTCATCTTAAAATATCGGTTTGGACCATTTTAATTTTTTGAGTGGGATAGTTTGAATGACCGTGGACTGGCCTTCAAAGTCAGCATTATGTTATTTTTTAATCACACATTGTAGACAAATGGAGGAAATCGGAAAGTTGGAGTTAATGGTTAGCCAGTATCACGGCAAAAATACAGATTGGAATTCGGAGAAGAATGGTACGATATAACTGGCAATCAAAGTTTTGGGACATGGCTCACCCGTGTGCTTGCATGTGCCAAAACTTTGATCGTCTGTAACTCAACGATTCTTTTCCGAATTCCATCATGTATTTTTACCGTGGCATTGGCTAACAGTTTCCAATTTCCACCGCTATTCTACAATGCAGAGTTCAAAGTTCACATTGTCCTGACCTTGAAGGGCCATTTCTCGACCCAGAATCCTCGACTTTCCAAGGTCATTCAACCTACCATCATAACATGTTCCCCTAGCCACTGTTCTTAAATTTCCGTGGTTCTACTGTAAGATTTCGAAGGGTAGAAAGTAATATTATCCAGACTGCTGCCCCATCTTTCGAGGTTACATTTTTGAGGCATTAGATGTGAATGGAACCCTTATTATGAAACATTGCATATTAAAGCAAAGCTGAAGCTTGAGCAGAGAATAAAGTAAATATGAAGTATGAAATATGAAGTACAATTATTTGCCAGCAATATTCAGTTGAATAATTTTGCTGAATAATTTTGCTTACAGATATTTAGCTGCTGGTCAAAAAAAGCTAGCTAATGTACTTGCAAGTGGTCTTTCATTTGCTGCGTACGAAAAACACTTCTTCAACTGAGCCTGAATCTCATGGGACAGCGTCATGCATTCCATTAGGGTAATTGTTGGGTCAGGACAAGCCCACAAATTTCTTCCTGCTTTCATTTAACATGACTGCTAAGGACCACACATCAGAAGCCGTACTTTGATGTTTCATTTTAATAATACATTCAGGGACCAAATACCTTTTCACACTTTAGTAACTGTATATGGTTGAATTTCAGAACTAGCCTAACAAACTGGGGCCACAGACCAACACTAGCAAGAACAAAATACTGTTGTCAGTAAATACACTCTACTTAGAAAAAATGGCAATGATACGACTTGTCCAGCAGATATGCAAATCTTCTGGCACACAAAGTCGGCCGTTTGAGCCATTATGGCTTCCGTACTTTTGTCATAGCCCGGCACCAGGTAACTGGCCATCTGCGCAATATTACATACTGCTGTTTTTCGAACCATGTGAGGGCAGAATGGTTCAGAGAAGACTAGCCAGTGTAGTGTCGATGGGCGGATTTGCTCTGATCACTTCCTTCCGTTGTCGCTTCAGATCATCGCCTGCCTTCAAGTGGAATGCTGCTTTGGATTTTGGTTATATTCTCTCTGGTTACTTGATTTCATGTGCTTATTTTTGGTTAAACGTTCATATTTTGAGATAATTATCAACATGGAAAAAAAAGTAAATCATGTCTGGTTGTAATAGGATTAATCCGACAGGTTGTATTGATATTTTGAACGCGAGTATTTACCACACTAAGAACAATTGTGTTGTCATTAATCAACGTTATAGGGGAGTTGTTCCTCAGTGCTTCACACGAAGGTGTGTTTCCTTGACACAATGATAGGGGTGGCGCTTACCGACAGATGTTATGCTTCGCACGATGGTGGGCGTAGCGACTTATTGAAGGGCGGTGATGATTTTGGAAGAACACTAAGTCTGAAGTTATTTTACCGTTCTAAGGTCGGCAACTGCCTGCAGATACTGTATAGGTGTTTTCCCAGAGGATGACCACCCATAAATCGTGTTCATAAGCGAAATTGCCGTAAGAAGAAAAGTTTGAACTATCATTATTTCAAATGCCGAAAAATTACTTTAGGTAAAAAGGCTATTGAACTCACATTAACACCCTATAATGTCTGAGATTGCAGTTAATAATCAAAGTACCATTAACCACTGTTTAAGAACTGAACGTGCTTATCGCTCTAATTTCCGTTATTACTAATTGACCGAAGATACCCTGGATGTAATGAATTTTTTGCTAATTGGTGGTTCGCCATCCCACGTTGAACCACAGAGGTGTGGTCTTGCTTTTGTCATGCAGTAACAAGCGCGTCGACTCCCCATCAGATTTTGAACTGTGACCCTGTGTTAAGGGAGGAGGGGGATTGAGGCATAATGGCACGCCGACAGCTAGGTCATTAGCACCAACCTCAGTCACATTACAGAGATATTAATCAAACCCTCCTTAATCTAGATCCTATCATAGATCTATACCTCCTGCAAAAATTGAAAAACACCGGACAGGAGAAAAAGACTTATCGCCCAATTGACGTGCAATGTCCTGCGGAAGATGGAAACGACGACGAATACCATCAAGATGGTGACAATCAACGAGGAAGTGCCGCACCGTAAGTGGCCGTCAACACCAATGACATCCAGAAGGGTCACCCCCCCCCCCCTTCCACGTGTGAAGATTTAAACTGTTCGATACAAAAAAAAACTGAGAATAACCTCCAATATTTAAAGACGGGAATGCCAAAGGCTCACAAGAAATAACTAAATACAGATGCAAACCTATTTACGTTGCCTTTTGGACTTATATGTCAGACTGCCTAAGCGGGGAATCGAACCCAGGACATTTGGAACCAAAGGCCGAGGTCCTACCACTGAGCCAGACTGACACGGCCAAAAGGAAACGTCCATAGGCAGCATTTCACACGTGCATATAAACATATAAACAAACACTTTCAATCCAATCTCCAATATTTATTTTTAACATATAGTTTTGACTTTACTGCTGTTACCGTGAATAAACCCAAGAAATGTTTTACTGTTAAGGCAGCCTTGGTGATTTATTTGATTAAAACGTGGGTGTCGTGGAATACGTTTGTAACTACCGCACCGTGAGCTCGTCTTCCTGAATTCCCCACCGAGGGGTTGTTATCAGTATTTGTTGGTCAGACCCTGTCTTACCGATTACTGTCAAAACTGAATGCCATTAACAGCCGACGTTGGCTGCCAATATAACATTAAATAAGGACTATTTTACAAAAGTAAAATTGATACAGTTTCTGCTAGCGATACACTGGAAAAATGTTATTTTACGTAATAAAAACAAACTTCAAAAATTGCAATAGGAAGCAAATGTTCCATTATTTGCGACTAAAATACTCAACAGTGCTTGCCTACAGCTAAGCGTAAAATAAATGTTTTGCCAACGCACAATATGTTCATCACTTCTCAATCATAATTCTGCAGGACCTTTTATCTTGTAAATCTTACTACTTTTATATCCAAAGTCTTTGCAATTCATTTGATAGTGGTACGAACCCTGGACATAATAATGTGGGGTAGAGTATCTTCATTAAAAAAACACTAACTTTACGACTAAGTAAAGATAAGTTTTTGTAATATTCTTCAATATGGGCTCACCCACCCTAACCGCATTTCCGACCACTTGTTCTGAAATGATTTATTTATTTTTTGGCATTCTTGCAGCTGATTCGTGGAGGTAAAGGAAAAAAGAAATCTGCGACACATACAAAAATATAATTACTGATTAATAAGTTGCTAGTATTCCAGACTGATTAGGCCTCTTAACAAACCTGTGAAATTTTTGCTTTTAATGAAATCACCTGAGCCTTTTTACACTGTTATGTTTATTTATTAAAACGTTAACTAGTGAAAGTAGGGTGTAGCACTTTCTTTGGCCTCGGTATATTAGTCGAGTCCAAAAAGTTCTCCCTATTCGACTTTGATTTGTCCAATTGCACTTGAAAGAAATCAGTGGTCGCGAAGTATTGAATCAGGAGAGTAGAACCACTCAATTAAAACTATTCAGAATGATTCGACTACTAGCAGTTCAAACCAATTTTCTCCCAGTCCTAAAGGCATTAAATGCAATCTTAGTGGCTATTACTACCAGCACGGGTAGATAGGTTTGGGTGAGTTACTGACAGGTGAAAAGCCTGTATTAATGGGCTAGATTGTGTCTAAATGGTTTCCATCATTGCGCGTAGAGGGTGCCACCCTGTCTACTTAGCGATTTGGATCTTTTTCGTAACCTGAGGCTAAATTACGCGTGTGATTGTCACGCGAGGGCGCTCCAGTCGTACGAAATATTTCTGGTTTTCATCACGAGCGAGAGTGGCCGTCGCACTACGATTCAAGATGGCGCCGAAACGTACGTGGTTGAGGCAACTGGAAGAAATTTGTAGAGCCGTGAAAACGATTTTGCTATTGCTACTGATGAATAGTTGTCAACGAGATCAAAAAAAGAACAGTTTATAAATTGCACACCAAACAGATTGGCATCATGGGCTGCGTTTGTCGATAATGAAGACCTGTTTCCATGAGGTGCGTTTGACGAAATTGTCTTTTTGGCTGCACGTGTTGGATGAACAAGCAACGTGAATTCGGAAACACTGCGTTTACGTGGGAATGGCAGTGCGTATTTAGCACGTGTAACAAGAAATAGGTAAGCTATCTGCCGTATTTGCCAATAATGTTCGTAGCGATTGTTGTAGCGTAGTCTAATTTTCGTGTGTCTTTGTTCTACTTTGGATATTTTTCCTGACGCAACCCTGGACGATGCGCAAGTTTTGCATACGACGATGGGTAGTGCAATTCTTCATTTGTTAGAGGTAGAATTTAAAAGTGTAAAAGAAAAGGCCCCGGAAATTAACGCTGCAAGGAGAAGTGGTTTGCCTCCAGAGCACAGTTCAACCACTTTATGCTATGGTGGTGGATGCCTTGGAGAAATTGTACGAGCTTCACGAAGTCGGCTGAAAAATAAGCGACTCAACCCAAATGTTCGTCACGCAGCCCGCGTTATAATTGATATTGTCACTAAAGATGTGTAGGGTAAAAAAGTAGCCCAATGTTTATTTTATCCTTGCTTTAAAATTTGTTCCCCAAATGTCATGCTTATTTGATGGCGAATTATATCATGGGTAGATAAGTTTTTAATTTAGATATTTAATTTGATGACATCTTTAAGACTGAATAACTCTTTTTGTTTTTATTCTGCCTTCATTTTTTGATTTGCCCATGATCAATGAACAAAAAAATAAGGGTGTGTATATGGGGAGGATGGCGATCTACAGAGAGACTACAGGAAACATTATTGCCGGAAATTTTCCATTGATTTAGGGTATAAATTGTTTACAGAGTATAAATCAAAGAAATACAGGAGGAATGTGTCGCCATTACAGCAAGTTTTAGGCAGAAACTGTATTGAACAAGATCGACTTGTTTACCTCCGTTTCACAGAATAAACTTCGGATCGATCATAAAGGCAAATTGTAACATTATTAGGCACGACGATTCTGCAAAATTCCAATGTGTATTAACTAGTTCATCGAAGCACTGTCCAAATTTTGTGTAGAATTTTTAGGAATAAATCACATTACTGGAAATACAATATAAAGACCTCTCGGTTATTATATACAACTTTGTCGTTTCAGATTCACTACAATTAGGGATAGTCGAATCAAATGATGACGAGTCAAATGATGACACAGTTCTACCCTACTAAGCTGGGAGATTGGAAAGATACCAAAGGAGTCTATTGATTTTCCATTTACTGAACTTGCAGGAATTCAAATTGATATCGATCAAAATGCTAAGCCAATAGATGTTTTTACTTTATGTTTAACATTGACGTACAAGAAACCAACATTAGAGGTAGCGAGGTTTACAACAGTGAATGAGGTAGACGACGAGAAGTGAATGTCTGGAATCTTAAAAAGATGTTACAAATGAAGGAATGAAAGGATTTCTTGGTTTGTGTTGCCTAGTAGGAAATGTAGTTTCCTGAGGTACATTTGCACTGGAGCACGGATAGTTTACATTATCATCCAGTTTTGAGTTGTGTAATGTCTCAAAATCGTTTACCAATTTATACAACAAATGCTATGTTTTGTCAACCATAATGATATGTTGTTCAAATTTTGCTCCTTTCTTGATACGGATAAGGTGAATGTGGGAATGCCTCATCCCCACAGCACGGCCAGTCCTCCTGCATCTGGCTTGTGCGACCACTCTCACCAGCCGCTAGCGTGTGTGCACTAACCAGTCGAGACACACAAGCGAGCAGCTCCAGGTAGGTAAGATGTCAATAAACCGTTTTAACACTTGCATTCAACATTGCGCCTCCCTTCAATGCCACCACCACGGTAACCTGACAAGTGGCACTCGAACAGGTAGTTACGAACACTTTCGTACTGCGGGGGTGAAGGGGAACCACATTGGTGTTTTTCTTTTTTACGAAGAGCATCGTACAACAAGGCAGTGCCAGCGAGACCGCCATTGCAATACATCGCCTGCTTCTTTTGAGCAACGAAACGAATGTCGAATAAGAACAGCTGTTATCGGTTTATGTTGGCCTATTTTACCAACTATAGCCGTAAGTCAAGATAGACTAATATTCAATAATTCACTAATATTCTATCTTAAAATATATAGACTCAATAAAGACGATAGTAAGTTTTCTTTACAGCCAGATTTAATTTCGTGATTGGTTTACAATTGTCCTGCTATTTATCCTAGCCAGGAATAAATGAATATCAATAATTCAGCAATATTATGATATATGCGTTTTCACGATTATAATTCGGAATTTTGGGCCAGGTTGGATAACTGATTCATGGAATATATATATATATATATATATAGGTTAATTATTAGCTTGATATAGATAAATTCTATGTTTGGTTAACGTTATGATATTTCTATGTAAGTCAGAATGATACTTAAATTCGGATGTTGAGGTCTGACCATGAGCAGCAATGAGCACGTCTAGGAAGCAGCAATTCGGTCAGGAGCTGGAGTCTGAATGATTCTGATTTGCTTTCCTCTTTTCCTTTTTTACTTTTTAGATGAATGGACATGTCATTTTCCACTACCTCATGTTACTATTTTTAGATTCTTTGCAACAGCTATTCCATCATTCGTTCATATATGTTGCATCAGCCACTGGTGACGTTTGCGTCATCGTTCTAGAAGTTTTGATATTGCTCATGTGCATGATTTCATCAGACAGACCATGAATATATTATCCAAACCTGTTTCACAACATTTCTTTCCCTATAGTGACTTGACTTGTTTCTTTTTAGACTCAGCCAATATAAAAATAAAATAAAGTAAGGATTTCTGTGCGCTAGAAGTTTGATTAATATGTAGTATATTAATGTGATTTTGATTAATATTAATATTTATAATTGTTTATTAGTTACGTGATTAATTAACTAATTAATCGTTAACATTGTCCTCGACTAAACTAGGGCTTAGGTGACCCCAAACTAACGACTTTTATAAATAAGGCCGCACCACTCCATGTATTATGTGCATACTCCTCAATTTTCAATCCTAAGATCGAGTACCGGAAAAAACCTATTATTTTTTTTCTTGGCCTATTCTTTCTTTTAGGTAAAACAACCTGTACCAGTTCATATGCACACAAATCCATGTTGTGAAAATTTTGTACTTTCAACCGAATTTGAGTCACTATCTATCAGATAAATGAACCAAGTCATATAGGAAAATTCGTAAAAATCTGATATGGGGGGGGAGGGAAACTTGCTTTGAAGAGTTCTCTTCCCTCCATGTTGTTTTTCCTGTTTTCTCGTGATATTTTCCACATCAAGCTTGGAGAAGTCTTGTATTTCCCTTGCTTTACTTTTCCACGATTCTTAACTTTCTTGAAAATTCTTTTCCCTATTTCACTGCATTTGGATGGTTTTAATGGTTCCAGCTTTCTCCATCTTTTGGCGACAGTCCTCGACCAAGTTTGTGACCCATCCTTCCTTCTGGGACCAATGACTACCTTTTTATATGCAGCGGGAAAAAAACAACAGTAAATGTACTTATTATGTTTTCTTCTTGGCAATCCACAACGCTTTAATTCAACAACGTGACTGTTTGTAAATTTTGACGCTTGTTTTGTCCTACGCCGGTCACCTTCCAGTGAACAGCTATTTATAAATGTGACACGTGTTTTATCCCGACGCCGGTCACTTTTCAATAATTTCATAATTGTGACACGTGTTTTGTCCTACGCCGGTCACTTTTTAACAATTTCATAATAGTGACACGTGCTTTGTCCTACGCCGATCACTTTTAATTAATAGTTTTATAATTGTGACACGAGTTTTTCTTCCTACGCCGGTCACTTTTCAAATTATAGTTTTTCTTATAAAAAAATGTTCGTGACACATGTTTGATCCTACGTAGGTCACTTCCTTTTGATTAATAGTCTTTATAATTTGTGACATGTGTTTTGTCCTACGCCGGTCACTTCTCAATTAACAGCTTTCTTGTAATTGTGACACGTGTTTGTTCCTACGGCGGTCACTTTACAATCAATAGTTTTATAACATTTTGAATTTACATTTGTGACGCAGGTTTGGTCCTATGCCGGTCACTTTCCTTTTAAGTACGTACTTATTTTCACAATTGTGACACGCTTTTTGATCCTGCGCCGGTCACTTTTCATACACATTTTCTTTTAATTTATTGTGATCACATTTTTGAATGCATTCAAATCTAAAAAAATTCTGTTATATCACCAGACCAACAGCAACCATTTCTATGATTTCAACCACGTTAGTACTCCTTTAAAAGTCTGCATGGCTGAGCGGTGAGAGAGCTCAGCCTGGTTGCTGGAGGTTTGCGGATCTCGTCGAACCCTTGGAAAGGGGACCTTGGCAAAGTCCCCGCCAGGACTGCCGGCCAGGGTAGCGTGAGAGGCTACCATGCTCCTTCAGTGGTTATGGGATGTATTCTGGCTAATTCTTGACACTCTTTCGGCCCCGACGATAATCGGAGGTTTCCCGGATTGAATCCCCGGGCTGGCACCTCCCTTTACCAGATATTTCTTCTCTAAAAATCTGGTAATGTTCAAAATTGAGCCGGTTCAGCCATACAAGCATTAATTGCTTCGGCTGACTTAAGGCTCGTCAAAATTACTAAAAAAAAAAAACCATTAAAAAGTCTGTTTCAATTTCCTTCCATTATTTCCATTTCTGTGCGTGCTGGTTGTTTACTCCGGTTGCTCATCTTTCATTTTATTGCTCACGTAACTGCTCAGTTACCCTTCAAGAGAAAAAAAATTCAATGTATTAATAATTCTAATTTTAATTTCCCAATTTCAACTTGTTTATTATTGATCCTTTACGACCTTTAGCTTTTCCGTAATAAAATTGCAAAATTTTGTTTTGCCAGTTTCTTTCGTTTTGAACGATAAAATTTTAAGTATTTCAGCCTTTATATTTTAGTAAGTTTCGGTCTTGCCTTGCGACCTTCACCTCAGCCAATTTCCTTTTTGCTGAGAATTTTGACTTAGATCATTTTCGCAAAAGTGAATGTTCCAGCATCTAACTGTACTGTTTAGCTTGCTTTTGAATGAATACTTGTTTACGTCTTTTACCCCAGGGAGATAGAGGGAAATTTGCTTTGAACGGATCGAACTGGATTTTTCTAGGTCAGCATTCGGCATAATGTATGTCTATTGTATATGGGTATTAAAGAACTACACAACCCAGACTTGTGGGAGGAGTAGTTTTGGAAGAAACTCCGAGATACTGAATGGGGGTAATTATTTTCGTGGAACGGTTAAGAGACCCACTACGTCATTCGTGACCTTTGCGCAGATTGGTTATTGTCAAGGTCGGAAAGGCACTTTAAAACCTAAGGACCCGCTATTCTTATCATTTCTGCTACAAAAATTTTCCGATCAGTATTCCTCTGTGCCCCGCTGTTGCTAATCCATTATGTCCGACTGCAACGTATCGAACAACGCCTTGGATCAGCAGTGCAACAAGTATTCTAGAAACCGTCCACTGTGAACTGGCTGCCATAATCAACCTCTTGTTACACACTATTATTCGTGTTGCCGTTCGAATGTCTCCGTCCAATGTCCACATGTGGAGGTTGGACGATGTCCGCCAACGTATTCATATCCGGTGGAGGATATTTAGTCCTACCTATGGCGGAACATCTTTCAACAGGCCCTGTTGTACTCAACACGTTATGGGGTTCTTCAACAAGTGCCCCCTCTCATAGAAAATGTCGAAGAGCGAGCCGATCGTTTCTTTGGGCATTTTTTTTTCATTGCTCACAAGCCAACGGGATGTATTGTGAACATTCGAGGCCTTTTTGTTATCTCCCATTTGCTTCTCCTGGCGAGGAATTTATATACTACCATGCTCGTGTAGTTCTAGCCGAGGCTAGCTGTGATTATGTTATCCCCATCCGGCTGGACTTTATGATGTGCAGCCCATCGAACCCCCATGCGGAGCTCCAGAAGGTTGCTCCAGACCGGATGCCCGCACTGATACCAATTCCTCCAGCGATAGCTGTTGCCGTAGCCGAATTAGCTGACATGGAACCTGAGGAAACGGACCCAATCCGTGACAGCCCTGCTTCCCCGGACCCTCGTATTCCCGGAGATAGTTAAAAGGTAAGAATTGATAATTTACCTTGATTGCTCATTGAAATGTATAAAATTTTAAGCAGTGCAAATGTTATTTCCGATAATCGGAAGTATACCCGTCATAAAAAAAAAACTCCGTTAATTTCAAATCATTGTTTTGTGCATACATGCTTTATAAAATTTTATTTGACTATAGTTAATCAAATTCCGCTATACTGTTTTTACCTGGTTAACTTTTAATGCATGCTTGCAGCGTAATTAATAATAAAAAAAATTTTATTCGGATTCTATATTTGTTAACTGTACGTAAAGAAATTTATGTATTATTGCAATTCCATATGATTTTCCTCTTGATTTCACGGAATCGACTTGTAATTTCATGTCCGTGTTGGAATTGCGCTCCACTTTTAACGCATTAACGCAATTCTTGTCATGGCACTTAAGAGCTACCGGACAAATTGAAACTGGAAATCAGTAGTTCTACCGATAGGCTATGCTCGTTATGAGACTTCAGTCGTTTTTCAATGATTTGTTTATTACTACGCGTCAATAATGAGCCAGGAATGGTGCGCTTCGCTTTCGATCAATTCTTGCTAATTGTTTTAGTTATCCAATTTTAAATTTGCGTTTCTAATTTTATGTGCTACTTCATTTCTTGAAACGCATTTTGAATCTGCGATCTTTGTTTGTTTTGGTTCTGAACTGGTTTAATTTATTCAACGAATGTGAAAGTAATGACGTCAGATTTTCCTGTCTCCTGATTGGCTTACTAGCTTGACCACGTATTGATGAGGGGGGGATTGAGGCTTAATGGCGCGTCGACAGCTTGGTCATTAGCGCCAACCTCAGTCACAGTGCAGTGGTCCGGGTTGCCACTGCAACACACATTACAGAGATATTATTCAAACTCCTAATCTAAATCTTGTCATACATCTGTTTCTCCTGCAAAAATTGGAAAACACCGGACAGGACGTGTTGATGACGTATGCATCTACAGGGTTCACAACCACATTGCACAGGGTAAAAATTACCAGTTCCAGATGCCATCGTAGCCTTATGAAAACATCGTTATGAGTCTCCGGCATTTGCTTTAATTTTGTACCCTAATAATTGCCTAAAACCGTAAGTTCCCTGTGGAACATGCTTTACTAGTCTAAAGTACCGTCGTGGTATATTTGTTTAAGTTTTAACTTTATTTATTTCGAAAAATTGTGATTTTCCGATCGCGTATGCGACGCGTTCTAAATAGTTAACTTCCCTTTCTCCAGTCTGTTGTCGGCGCTTCGCTTCGGTATTACCGACGCGAGCCACCGATCGACTTACTCGTTAGAAAAATCCTATTTGATGCTTACTTACTTTGAATTTATTGAAAACGTGTTAATAATTCCAAATCGGAACCTAGTCCAAGCATTTTAACCAATTTATTTAAATTTTATATAGATTATTATGGCTCGGAAAAGCAAAACCACATTGCGTGTAGCTGTATGGCCTTTCTCCCATGTTAACGGCCCATAGCTGTCGACGCGCCATTAAGCCTCATCTCCCCCCATACGCGAAGCAAATGCTATAAGCTATTTTATTTACTCATCGTCAACCTTCACCTCAACCAATTGACATTGAATTCTAATTACAGGTGTTAATTTTGATGAACGGGTATTGTATGAATGCGTTGAACCTCTTTGACGCTGTAAATTTGATTCAAAATCTAATTTTTTTATGCCTATCTTGCAAAAATCCAGCCGAACGAGGTTTGGGACCCGTTTTAATTTAAACTGGTTGTTGCATCGTCTGCATTGGAAGGAGCGAATTTTGGCACACAAATTTCAGATGCATGATCAGTTGGATCCAATAACAACTCCGAAATATATTCATTTAATTTTAATTCATCCTCCGACAATTCTCCTTCAACATATTCTGTTACATCCAAATCTGAAGCTCCGTTAAAAGGCATAGGTAGGTTATTTTGTCGATGAAGCCAAGGACGAAGATTATTTCAAAACCAACTCTTCTGATGGTGGTATCTTCCACTTAACATCTGCCGCTTGGGTTTGGGTGGGTGGATGCCTCGTGCTTCGTCTCTTCTATTTCTATTTCTATGTGGCATCGAACAATTTTCGTTAGATCTAGAAAATAGACTACTCGGACAATGACATCGTTCATAAATTCCATTCTGTAAGGCCCTGTGTTAAGCCCTCTGCAAATTTGGCGAAATTTGTCTAATTAAAATAAAATTCTTCAAAAGCACGTAATCATCCACCAAAAATGTATAGTGACGTGCAGTTTTATCGTAAAATTTCTGTTGTTTGACGAATGAGCCAACTGTGTTCGCGTGCGATTTCGAATGCCGCACGTAGTCTAGATTCTAGTCGAACGACTGTATCGTAACAAATTTGAGAGGGTTCAAATACCAATGAACTGGGTAGCCTAAATTCATAACCAAGATGATGAAAATGGCTACATAACAAGGTAGAGGAATTCGGCAATGCATTCAGTGACATCGTAACCATGGGTAAAAATGTACACCAGTAGTTTTTGCATTGTGATATTTTACGCAAAACTGTGTCTAGGCATTTATTTGCTGCCTCAATTTTCCCACCAACCCACGCAGTGTTAGGCGTGAATTTATTTGTTTTATATGGGAATAAATTTGCCAATTTTGCGATAACTGTATTAACGAATTCACTACCAAAATCTGAGGAGACCACCAAAGGTGCCCGAAAGCAAGAGATTAGCCTAGTAAACAGCTTATGAGCAACAGTTTCGGCCTTCTTATTAGGCAAGGCAACGGCAATAATGTATCTAGAAAAATTATCTACACAAGTTAAAATCCAAGAATTTCCAAAATCGTTGGTATGGAGGGGACCTATCAAGTCCAGGCTCCAGTAAATTCCAGGTCTTTGTACTCGATGCATCATTAACGTGAGTGATCTGGATTCAGTCTAGCGAAAATGAAGTGCCTTTAATCTCAAACTATTACCTACCTTCAAAACAGACAATGCTATTCACAACCGGGATGCCCAGCTTAGCGTCATCATGGATGTGGTGGACAGAATGCACCACGATCATATCCAGTCCATTATGACGTATTCTTCTTGTGCTTCCCGGTGGTAAATCGCTTGTCTGGTTAAAGGTTGGTGATGGTCAGAAATTAAATGGCTGAAGAATTTGCTAGATAAGGTGCCTTTCTTGCCTTGCGAAAGTGTGTGAACCTTTTTCAATATTGCCGACTTTTCCGTGATTACAAACACTCCTCTTGAAACCAAGATTTAAGGGGGTGAAATGTAAGAAGATTTTAGTTAATTTTACAACAGGAAACCAACGATTCTTTATGGGTGGGTGCCAACAAAAGTATTCACGATTTTGACCTTTAAGCATTTTAGGGTGCTGGGCATTTAATGTGGTATATTGAAACTTGGAATATTTAGAATGTTGGTTAGAAATATAATGAATACAAAAATATATTTTGTTTCAGGTTGAAATTGCACCGGGAGCGGTATTAATGCAACAGAAGTTAAGAAGCATGCCCCACTCAGAAAACCGCAAATTAACTAGAGATCTGATGGTGGTAGCGTTATTCACAAGGGACGAAATGACGAATGCCAGTGTGACGGGCAGGAAATCAAATATTGCCCAAAGCGCCAAAAAAGCGTTAAGATTCTGCCAGTGTGAATGCTATAATAGGTAAGATAGCCGTAACTTAATTATGCCACTCCAAGGGCATATGCAGAAGGGGATTTTTTTGTGGTCACATTGCATGTGAAAGGTCAATTTTGGTAAAATATATAGTGGTTATAAAACAGGGAAAATACATCCTTCCATACTTGCCGTTCGAAACCAACCATTACCTGTGAATTTTAGCATTCCTTTTCAGAATTCTTTCTTCCCCTTGAGGATTGAAGATGATACGACGTGGCCAGCTCCAGCTTTGCTTTTACAAAAAAAAAAAAACCCTTTGACGCTTTAAAATTCTTTTTCTCTCACCCCATTCCAGACAAAAATAAAATTTAACTAACTGTTCTATTAGCTCGTAACCCTAGGGCATCTCGTCAGGCGGCGGCCGCGACCTGTTTCGATGTGGTGTCTGGAGATTGCTAAAATTCACAGGTGATTGATGTTATCGAACGGCAAGTAGAAACGTTATTTTGAAAATTGTTTCTATTGCCTAAACGAAAACGTACATTACTTATACCCGCTACCTCTCCTTTTGAGTCTCCACTTCACAAATCGAGAGGAAAATTAATGACATACCATTGGGTTTGTTACCACTAAATTGGAGGAATACTGCACACGCGCGTGCGCAGTTCGGTCATGGAGCTGGCCACATCGTAGAATCTTCAATCTAGGGAAAGAAACCATTCTGTAAACGAATGCTAAAATTCACAGGTGATGTATCTGTTTTCTTTTAGGCAATAAAAACAATTTTCAGTCGGCAAATTTCTATGGGGGCCGT
Source organism: Lithobius niger (assembly GCA_023313725.1). Taxonomy (NCBI): domain Eukaryota; kingdom Metazoa; phylum Arthropoda; class Chilopoda; order Lithobiomorpha; family Lithobiidae; genus Lithobius; species Lithobius niger. The sequence goes on along the minus strand of JAHWFP010173731.1, from coordinate 12,412 downwards.
CAAAATAACGTTTTTTTGTAAGCTGCACACACCCTTGCCCAAAACACAATTACTTTTCACATTCTATATTTTCGATTATAATAAAAAAAAATTATTTGTCTCTTTATCTAAAAGAGACACCCCCCTACCATTGAGGCAATTGCCGTAAGGCAAACCATGGCCAACAAGCTGCGTGATTATACAGTTACTACTAATGAAAAAAAATGCTAATTAGTGAACATTGCGCCATTCCTACCTGACAAAATGTACCACATGTTGCACGAATAAAAAAAATATTTTTGTAATAGTTGTTTTAATTTGTAATTTATTTTAATTAATATAAGCCGTAAGTGCACACGAATACACAAATTTTACAACGTTTCAAAGTCGTCCTATATTCATTATCAAGCAAATGAATACACGTTGCAACCTGTGTTTTTCTTGTGCGCATCGGATTTACATTACAATTATGTGCTTAGTGCTTTTCCCCACTTACCTTGGCTATGGATGCTACATTGATTACAATTCGGCTGAACCAAACAAAAAATGGCTTATTTGGGAGGCTTTTGCCTCGGTCATGATTTATCATGATGCACCATTGTGATGTCCTTGGCATAGACACACCTAAGCCCAGGGTGGGCACCAATGGTAAAAGAAAGACACGGACTAACCAGTGTGTAGGCTACAGCTGAAAAGACACTTTACTTCCTGTAGGGAGTGGTATAAATACACAGTGAACAGGAAGTCATGTGATGTTATAATATTGTATACAATTAATCGGACTAGCCTATTAGGGTACCCGGACCACTGCACTGTGACTGAGGTTGGCGCTAATGACCAAGCTGTCGACGCGCCATTAAGCCTCATCCCCCCCCCCCCCTATTAGGGTATTGGGGTGAACTAGGTAGGGTTAACACATTGACTCTAGATTGAAGGCATCCTTTGTGGAGCCACAAATGACGACTCCCCAACAATAAAGAGAACGAGAAAAAAAAACAATAAAAAAAAATCTAAGCCTAGCTGAAAATAAAATCATGGTTACAAAGGCAAGATATTTTTTTAGGTCACGGTGTATTTTTTAAAGACAGATACAGAAGTTTTTCGCTTTCGAAAACAAAAAAAAAACACTTTTTTTGAAAGCTGGTTACAAAATAAAAGAACAAATTGTAAAAATCTCCAAAGATTGGTCAGCAGCGAATGACGAGATAGCCTCTTTGGCGCTTCTTACGTCATCCCAAAGATGAGAACAATTTTGAGCTGCAACTGGTTGTTGTAAATGAAAATGCTCAGCCATTTTTACGAAACATTTCTAATTGATTTTCGGCTGATTGTTGCAATAAACGCATAAGTGAATCAAACGTTTGGTTAAGAATCGAATTGTTTACTTGGTTCTGAACCTGGACTGGCACTGTCGGAATTGTTGGGGGTATATTTGCTATTGAAGACACTGACTGCCCTCTTGAATGAGTTTGTGCAACATTGTTGCAAACGGAAGTTAACGCGTTATCGTCAGCATCTGACCCTAACCGACTACTGGTTACAGGTAAAGGCAATATCCCAATCTGGAGAGGAGAGGAGGTATATCTCCAATTTGATTTTGCATATCATTAGTTTGATCCGATTCCGATTCACTCAACTGGCGTGCTATCCGCCTACGCTTTAGTGACATACCACCCGGAAAAATATTTGCTATATTTGGATCCCCAATTCTTTTACGTTTTATAAGGGGTCTTCCCCTTGATGAGTGACCCACTGGCCCACGAGCAACACGAGCTCTATTTCTAGGCATTTTCCTTCTTTAAAGGTGGGGGGGGGG
>JAHWFP010173729.1:0-15118 GCA_023313725.1 Lithobius niger | reverse complement strand
GTTTCAGTCAGATCTAATATACTAATCGTTTTTCTTTTTCAGTCAAGGTGAAGATGAAAACGGATTACAAAATGCTAGAATGTAGGACAATTTAGTTTTTACTTTAAATTACAGCCCCTAAAACACAACTCTACATTAAAAACCGTTACGGCTATCCCATACAAAGTCGTACTAAGTGTTCACAACGCTCCATACAAAACCTTCCCCCGTAGTTCTAAAGTGTCGCACACATTCCCCATACAAAATCTCCCCCCCCCCCCATACTGGGCGAAGAGGGCTACGAGTGACCCCTTCCACTCCATCAAAATACTCCCGTCAAAGTTTTCTGTTTCATTTAGATCTAATATACTAATCGTTTTTCTTTTTCAGTCAAGGTGAAGATGAAAACGGATTACAAAATGTTAGAATGTAGGGCAATTTAGTTTTTACTTTAAATTACAGCCCCTAAAACACAACTCTACATTAAAAACCGTTACGGCTATCCCGTACAAAGCCGTACTAAGTGTGCACAACGCCCCATACAAAACCTTTCCCCGTCGTTCTAAAGTTTTGCACAACATTCCTATACAAAATCCCCCCCCCCCACCACCAAACTAAAGTGGGGCTGAGCGAAGAGGGCTAAGAGTGACCCTTTCCACTCCATCAAAATACTCCCATCAAAGTTTTCTGTTTCAGTCAGATCTAATATACTAATCGTTTTTCTTTTTCAGTCAAGGTGAAGATGAAAACGGATTACAAAATGGTAGAATGTAGGGCAATTTAGTTTTTACTTTAAATTACAGCCCCTAAAACACAACTCTACATTAAAAACCGTTACGGCTATCCCGTACAAAGCTGTACTAAGTGTGCAAAACGCCCCATACAAAACCTTTCCCCGTCGTTCTAAAGTGTTGCACAACATTCCTATACAAAATCCCCCCCCCCACCACCAAACTAAAGTGGGGCTGAGCGAAGAGGGCTAAGAGTGACCCTTTCCACTCCATCAAAATACTCCCATCAAAGTTTTCTGTTTCAGTCAGATCTAATATACTAATCGTTTTTCTTTTTCAGTCAAGGTGAAGATGAAAACGGATTACAAAATGCTAGAATGTAGGACAATTTAGTTTTTACTTTAAATTACAGCCCCTAAAACACAACTCTACATTAAAAACCGTTACTACGGCTATCCCGTACAAAGCCGTACTAAGTGTTCACAACGCGCCATAAAAACCTTCCCCCGTTGTTCTAAAGTGTCGCACCAATGTTTCCCATGTTAAGTCTCTGTCGCGCGCGCTTTGTAAAGTGGGGCTGAGCGAAGAGGGCTACGAGTGACCCCTTCCACTCCATCAAAATACTCCAATGTGTAGATGAAAACGGAACCAGTCTTGATCCAACAACCACACAAAATCTCATTCAGTCAAGAACCAAGTCACCACGTTCCCACTCTACTAATACTCCAATAATATGTGTTAACCATCATTGGTCATAGAAAGAGCAAAGAGAAGTGTGGTCCGAGAAAAACGTTTGAGAAACTCCGAGCCAACATCCTTTTTACATATCGCTCGCTCCATAGACTTAACATTGTTACCATCGTTTTTGGGGGTCTGTGAAGCCCCTGAGATCCCCAATCGGCATACAAGCCGTTACGTGGCAGATGGACGCAATAAAATATCATTAGTACCCTTGTACAACAACCCAATACAAAAATCCATCCCAACAGAACATCATAGTATGAATGTGTACAAAACATCCCATACAAAACCTTCCCCCCCCTCGAAACCTGTGATAAAAAAGGAGAACTAACTCTCCCCTCGTTCTATGCCCCTTTCGTGCGAAGGTCCTTCGACAAAGAGACTTTTCGCCATAATGCCATTCTCAAAAACAAACTATCAAACCCTCCCATAGAGAATAGTAGGTGCCCGTCGCTAAAATAGGGTAAGAAAACTGCCTTATATCACGATCACCAAACATGCAAAAACCTTCCTGCAAAACCTTCCTGTAGGCTTCTAAAGCCTCCATAATACCATTCTCAAAAACAAACTCCCATAGAGGTAACCATTACCCAAACGGGTATCAAAAAACCCTTATATCATGATCAGCAAACATGATATTGCAAACAAAACAAGACATAACTATTGCTCAAATGAACCCCCAAAAGCTTTCTCTTTCAGGATCGTGCGAAGCCCCTTCGACAAAGAGACTTTTCGCCATAATGCCATTCTCAAAAACAAACTGTAAAACCCTCCCATAGAGAATAGTAGGTGACCGCCGCTAAAATAGAGTAAGAAAACTCCCTTATATTGTCTTTCCTTATAGACAACAGCAAAATCCCTCTAAAACTATAGTCAAGTACGCACCCACGTCCCAATACTATCGTGTACACAACTCATCATGCTTAAAACTATAGCATTGAAATCTGTTATGACGTGTGCAGAGCGTTAGCCCACTTCCCAATACTGTCGTGTGCACGACTCGTCATGCTAGCTGCCTCAGCATTGAAATCTGTTACGACGTGCGCAACATTGCCGAGCGTCAGCGCAATACTAGCGTGCACACAACAACTCCATACTCCAATACTAATCTGCACACAACAACGTCATACATTGAAATCTTCTAGCATTAAAATCTGTTACGACGTGCGCAACATTGCCGAGCGTTAGCCCAATACTAATCTGCACACAACAACGTCATGCTAGGCTCCCTCAGCATTGAAATCTGTTACGGGAAAAATTTTGAAATCTTCAAACTCGAATTGCATTGGAACTGTTACAGACTGAAATCTCGAATAGCATTGAATCAGTTACGAGACAGGTTTGTACACCGAAGTGTAGCATTGTTAGTACTAGGCAGTCTAACTCAACCCTATACTAAAAAAAATTCGGTGATACAATACTACTATTGCTCTTTAACTTGGTACAAGTCACAAGTTACAAGTTACCACTGTACCAAATTTCATGCTTTTATCACAAAATGCAGCTTCATATGCCTAACTGCCTGTACTAATGCAGACCCAATGTAATTTCTTTTCATAAAACAGCTCCAGCCGAAAATAAGTCTGCATCGTGTAATTAAGCTTGAGAACCAAGATGACGAAAAGGGGGTCAGATGTTGGAAGTTGTACCAACTTTTTTGTGTTTAGACCACGAGAAATAAATACCTTCATGCTCATAACCACCCGCTTCAATAATCTGTCAGATCAAGCAACGAGAACTTTTCACAACCAGCGACTTTACTAAGCAATTTAGGGAGGCATTATCTCTTTTTATTGTGTAAAATTGGCGGCTAATGGTTTTATTAACTGCCATTGCATCACTAAAACCAGCTTACTGAGGAACCCTGGGCTGTTAGGTCCCTAAGAAAAGCAGTCACAGTACCAGTCTAGGTATTAGTCCAAAACAGCGAAATGCATAACATTATAAAGTTTTTTAGTTTATTTTATCAGAATAGATTTTATACAACAGTTGCTACTGAAGGCTTCTTTCTTTAAAAAAAAAAGTTGTATAATTATTTACGATTCAGGCTAAATGTTATTAAAATTGCCCAAACAAATAATAATTGGCACCCCGCATCAGATTAGAAATACAGTTTGTGAAAAAAACAATAAATTATTCATTACTATGAAAATTTTAAGGATTACTCAACTGACAAACTATATTGCAACACTCAATACTAAAAGCCATAAATTTAAAACTAACGTTAATGCTAAAACCTTATACTTTTGGAAAAGCATTTACCACTACACAGTACCATTTGCAAAAAAAAATGAGTGGAGAACGTAATACAGAATACACAGTATCAAAACTTTTTAACAGCCTGCCTGAACATCTAGACACACGCTGGTGTGTCGCCACCAAGTAATAGTAGATCGTCAGATTGTAGACATCCGATTGTTAAAAAATGATTGTTGATGAAAAAAAGGCGGCCGCACTAGCAGACTGTCTTTTAACTGAAACCAACTTATACATGATTTCAGCATACTGGTGTAAATTCCCCATGCGGTAGAAATATTTGCAAATCGTTTGAATAAGGTGTCTTGAGTCCAGTAACAAAGAAAACCTCAACACGAAAATGTGGGAACGTGTTCTTTATGGAGAAAAAGTGCCTTCAATAACGTTGAGTGTTACTAGAAACTAGTAACTAGTAACTAGCTAATCACCAAGCTCCCATGTTAATTCTCATAGGGTATAAAGATACCTCTACAGCTCATTAGGGAAAGTTGACAGATCTAAATTTCGGTAGACAGGTAAAGCGTCATATGGGCTAGTGCCTTTTTCTAAAATGGGGGTTGTAGCTAGCAGCACGTGGCCTGAAGTGGCTCGTAACTGCAAAATTATTGTTGTAACCATTGTTTGTATTGTCATCCAACAGTAGATTATAACATGCTTAAGTGTTACATGCTTATCGTTTCAGTACTTAATTGTCAGAATGCACTGTTTTTGCAAATAGGTGGTTTACTAAGAGACAGAATATCTTTATCTTTTATTGCAAAGGTTTGGTCGTTTTTTTTTTTTACGTTACACGAATCCAAACTGAATTATCTGCCCAACGACGATAAAAGGGACAATTTTGCTGGAAAGAAGATAAGGAAACAAAATACACATCGTCAGCACAGCTGGCAACGTGTTCTTTATGCAGAAAGTGTCCTCAATGACGTGACGCGGACATTTTATTTTATGTAGACTTACTGTTCTTGCAGTTCAGTGTAAGTGGCGAGTAATTTTAAGCAGCTGGTGAGTTGATTAGTTTTAGTAATCTTCGTCTGCCACCAGAATATTAGAACTGTATGAGCATTTACCATTCCATGAGTTTGTAGTATGTGTTCATGATTGAATGATTAACGTTAACTTCGGGAGGGCCAAGTGAAGGGGGGTGTGCTGATTGAGTAAGCGAAGCGAACGAAAATCAGCGTTTGTTAGTCAGTGCGCTCAAAAATCGGGTTAAATAAACTTAAGCATGTGAAACATGGGCATACAATAAGCCAAACCGTGTCTATTTGGCTGGTGTAACGGCTAATTGGGCAATGGCGAAACGTAAAAATTATGAATTAGAAAATGTATAGACACTCCAGACAAAAAAGGTAGAGGTGACTATTAGACAGCGGAATTCTTTGTATTCACAGCCCTATGAAAGTTGTGATATCCACCCAAAATCAAAACTGGTATAAGAGCAGCCGCCAAGTTTCCAAAAAGGGTCGGCATTTGAAAGTAGTGATATCATACAACCAGGGAACGGCCGCCAAGGTTAATCCTATTAGCCAACTTAATCGCACGGAATAATACTTTGGACGTTAAATGAAAACTTGAAGATTGCTACCGCTAATAGCAATCTGCTAGTTTTCATTTAACTTTCGGACTATTAAGAGGTGCGATTAACTTGGCGAATGTTTTGGTGTGTTGATATGACTCCTTCGAAGGGCCGAACCATTCGGAACTTGGCGGCCCCTTTAACCAGTTTTGGTTTGTGATATGATCTTACACCAGCGTGTGTCTTGATTCAGATTGTGGTAGACTTAAAAATAACATTAAAAAAAAGCCTGCATCAACTATCCGTTTGTACACTTAGATTAGAGCCAATGCAATTTTTTTCGCGGCCTTATCGCGTATATTCTAGCGTGGTCACTGTTCTTCCCAAGCACGGAAACGTTTGTAAAAACTGCTACATGGTAACAGTATAAAATTTACAAAGATATGAAATCTTGGTAACGTTCGTTAGCTATAGTAGTTTAGTTTGTTGCTAGCAAACATCCAGCTTTATTTATTTTTTTTAACCGTGGACTGAAACTAGTTCCTTTGTAGCATAATTTTCACATTTCCGTGAAACCAGAAGGACAGGTTCGGGGAGGGAGAAAGACGTTGCTCGCACCTTGGAATATACGCTTTGACCTCCTGTTGTTTTCTGCAAGGATACGACCTGCCGTATGAATTATGGCCCCGCAGCTGCCCATCACCAAGGATACAGGAGAGAAAGAAACGTCAAGTCACGCCGTTACCTCGTACTGTCGGCCTTTATGGGCAAAGAGACGAATTCAATGTCACTATTGAACATACTAAAATCGATACCAGGCGTGGGTTTACAGGGGCCTCAGGGGGCTATAGCCCAGGAAAGTAAATTTTATTAAAAAAAAAAAAAGTATTGATATTGAAAAATTGTAATCTCCATTTCTTAGTTATTCCATAAAACAAACTGTTTTTTATACTAACAGGTACTCTTTTAACTTATAAATCGTGAAAGAAGTTTTTACGATTCCTAGAAACCGAATAAAAACTCGGGAATCTTTTTTTTTTAAACCGCATTAATGTCCTTTTTAAATCACATCTTACGCTCCGAGGTTAGTAATTGGACCAATCAATCAGAAGCCTCCTAACGTGTCACGAGGAAGTAGACCGACATTAACTAATTATAGCCACCCTAATCTTTTACTCCGCCCGATTGCAGGGGGGGGGGGGCGATTTATAAGTGTTACTATTAAGAGTTCAGCTGTTAAGCTGTTACTCTGCGTCGCGGGAGGCACGGCAATTAAAGCTTTTGTTAAAATAATGGAAAAGAGATGGCAAGTTTTGTGTAAAAAAAAAATTGAGGGGGTTGGGTGCAGCAGGATGTGTGTAGCCCCTGAGCGGCAAAATCCTAAATCTGCCCCTGATTCGATACGAATCAAAATTGAATAACTGTAATGAAAACCACAACAGAGAAGTCGTTGACAAACAAAAAGTGGCAATTGGTTAAATTTTGGTCTTTGATTATTAATTGAATGACCTGACGTGCGTTGTTGCAGAAGAGTATACTGTTTTGGTCTTTGTTTCCTTAACATGGAAGTGAGTGGAGATTTGTTTGATTAGGAGCTTAGAATATAATAGAATACACGTTGTCGACCAATAGAGCCGCCATATAGGCACCGGTATGAGTTTTGGAGGGCATAACTACAAGGTGCACTACATAAAAAGTGGAGGGAAAACAAAGGAAGAGCAGATTTCTTAGGCTTAAAATAACGTTGTTTTCTCCAACAACAAAAATCGCGCGTTTTAGGTCTGAGAAATCACTCTTAACAGCATCGGCTTCAGTATCTTCTGCCCTTCTGTTTCTCTCCGCAGTGCCCCTTGCAGCTAACCCATTAAGGCTCCAGCATAGAGTTATATACAATAATACTACGTCGTGTCACTGCTCTATAAGCTTAGAGTATTTTGAAGGGCCAAGCGGCAGATGTAACCACCATCAGGACAGTTTTTTTTTTGCCGCATGAGGGAGGAAACCGGAGTACCCGGAGGAAACCCTGGTGCAAAACGGGCGGGAAACAACCGGAGAAAAACCCGTACATATACACTTCCCGGGATCGAACCCGGGTCTGTAAGAAGCCAGAGATGTACGCCTATGAAATTTGACGCCCCAGTGCTCGCAGCTACCCGTGCACCCCTATAAAAGCATACACGTTCATAGGAAGTAGTGTTTAATTGGGAGAGAAGCTGTGAGTTTCGTTTCCGGGCTCGAAGTCAGTTGAGTCAACATTACCAGAAATCTTTTGCCAAGGCCGCGCTAAAAGGCGTCAACGTTCCGGCAAGCGTGTGAACTGGCATTGATGTAGGAGGCGTGACACTAGATTTCTACCCTACTGCGCATTGGCTTGAAGGAGCCACTTCCTTCCCCTGCACTTCACGGTTGTGGAACGCTGTTCATACGCGGAGTTGCCGCATGTCTGTACTAATCGTACCACGAGTGGTCTTTTGCAGAAATATCACTTTGGTCAAAACTTTACGCAGTGTATTTTTAACGTGGTTTATGCCATCCAAAAAATTGTGACTAGTCGTTCATATTTGGTCGCATGGGATCGCGACCCAGAACGAGAGATGGCACATGTAGTAATATAATCACGGACACTCCATCCACCCCTTCGGACCAGCTTTATGTTGCTCCTGGTTTGAGTGATTTTAAGCCATTGGGCGTAAGTCCATCGCGGAAACTTCGGTGTTCATGCGATCATTCACATGTACACGTGATCTCGATTCGGTCTTAAACGCAATCAGTGCCTTTATTCCTCGTTTGTTCTGGAATTTAGTTTATTAGTTTACCAGTTTCTTTGGTTTGCTATATGTATGTAGTTTTTAGTTAATTTTGGTGTAGAAAACCATGATTTAAGGGGTTGAAACATTGATTTCCTTGAATGTATGAAGCGTTTAATCAATTTTTATCAGAAAAATTACGTTCGAAATTACTTTAAGGTCATAACAGGCAATTTAACAATTTCTGACCTTAAAGCATTTTCGGTATTTCGCAAGCAGATATGTAAACCGAAGAACCTGGAGGACAAATTGTCATCATGGTTGGAAATCCAAATTGCCATGTGTCTTTAAACGAGCTGGTTGAAGAATGAATTCTGAATGTCAAGTCACGTTATCTCCGAGCTCGAAATTGAAGTCTCAACACTTCTGCGATCTTCGAATTTGACTTAAATTCGACGTAATCGTTCTCTACGTTTTCACGCGACATGGTCAACAATTGCTGTACGTCAAATTTACGTCACTTTTGATATTCGCCAGTGCAGCTGGGTTATCAAGTTTAATAACCGATTCAGGCGTATTGCCAGGCGTATTGCTACCTTAAAGTAATCCATTTGGAGGAACCAAATCCGTGTGGGGCTTATTCCGCATGTCAGCAATGAACTTTTGGCCAGTGTTTACAAAGCAGAAGAGCTCCCACACGGATCTAGTGCCATGTGGAGTTGCGTCCAAACGGAACTGGTGCCACAAGGAATAAGCTCCACAACTCTTTGCGGCCACGTGGAACAAGCCCCACACATTTTGGGGCGTATTCCGTGTGGAGCTAAATGTTTTTGGAGCTTCTTCTATGTTGCCCTACATACGCAATGCGTACGGGTCCAGATCTTTTGGGGGCGGGAGAAGCGCCTGGTCTGCGAGCAGCCATAACGAACCTACCTATAAAAAAGTTCCAGCTTAATGACGAGTACCTCTGCGGTGTAATGAATAATACACAAAAATCAAACATTAAGAGCATGGAAATATGTTTTATTTGCTAACCACAATAGAGAAGTCGTTATTTCCAGGGTACTATATTGCCCGCCCACCGTACGCAACGTCGCATAAACAGTGCCAATCGAACGAATTATTTTTTGGTATTTGGAGTTCGTCTATAAATTGTGCTAAAATGACCATGCACCAGATTTCATGAAATTCGTGTCAGCCGTATTCATGCTGCCAAAGTCTTAATTCATGTAACATCTATCAAAAAAAAAATTTATGGGTGGGGGGAAGGACGAGGAAGGCCAATCCACAAGTTTTGCGAAGGGGTCCAACCCAAATTTGTTACGCCACTGTACGAAAAGATGCCTCGGTCTCCTTGACGTCGTTCTATCGCGTTTCATTGGGCAGAAAAAAAAATTCTTGGCATTTCTAGGGTAGGCAACTGAGGGGGCAGGGAATAAGGATAAATGGTTGAGGAGTGGTGATTGTCCCTCCTGGCCCTATTTAACATCGCTACTGCCATTATGAACCATGTAAGCCTAGGCTACCACGAAACCTATTACGGCCCCGTATATCGCCTCTTAAAAAAAGCCCTGAGAAAGCTTACGGCCCACCCCCGTAAAAAAAGATCAGAACTCGTGGAATTATCTAGTTACAGCCAGGGACGACGCTAGAATCTCTTTACTAGGGAGGCGGCAGTGGTGCAGCAATTTTAGCTAGAGGGGCGAACCGAAAAATTCTACTTTTGCGGCCCCCCCCCCCCATCCAAAAAAAGAATAAAAGTAAAAAATAACACACTTGCAGTTCTCTTTCTGACGCCCAATGTTCTCAAACATTTTCTACACCATATTTTTTTGGAATATTTTTTAATTCAGCTGAAAAAAAAGATGAATTTATAACAATCACAGTAACAACTATCCTCCATTGATGTGTCATCAATTACTTCCTGTCGCTGTGAAAGAAACTAACGAGTTTTCTTAATAAGTAGCCAAAATTTTCTTCGTTTATACGTTTGATTTTGATCTGATGGTGGGGGGGGGGCGCCAGGGGGGGCGAGCGCTCCCCCCCCTTAGCGTCATCCCTGGTTACAGCCTAGCGTTTTAACCAGGTTACTTCACGATTTCTGACATTAAAAGCATTTTAGATCTTTATTTTTCTGCTAGATATTAAATAAAAGCTTCATACATAAGCAAACCAAATAAACTCAGTAAACTAATAATGCAAATTCCTAAACAAATGAGAATAAAGGCATTGATAGCGTTAATGCTAGACCGAACTCAGATCTCGTGTCCACGTGAATGCTCGCATAAACGCCGAATTTTCTGCGATGGAGTTCGGCCTGAACACCCTCCCTGGACAGAACTTGTATTCGAGTTATAACTTTGTTACGGTCCACCCCCTCTTTTTATCGAATTATTGTTAACAGCCCACGGACGTTTAACAGGTAATCTACGATACTTCTATGTCCGACTTTTTTTTACCTTTACATTTCAAGCCTATTGTTGTATTGCCGCCCCATATGTGTCTAAATTGGTGTAAATGTCTTTTTCTCCAGATTTTGAGTTGTGCGCCACCAATAAATCCTGTTCAGCAGAAACGGTTCAAGGCTACGTGGCCAAATCGATGCGGGATTGTAACAAAGATGGTTTAATCAACTGCTGGGATTTCGCCCGGTTGCACACAGCTGGACTGCATAACTGCGACGCCCCCTGGATCGAAAGTTTACCTTACTGGCAAAAGTTGACTCAGTGCCTCGCAAAACATGGCCGACGACCGACTCCTACGACCACCCCCATTCCTCTTGTAGACGGTAAGTGTGCCACTTGTTTAATATACGCGATTTTGTTTCGGTTCTATCACTTAGGTGCACAAATTCAGAATTTGTGTTTTATTTTTCCACAACATCGGCAAAAAAAACATATAGTGTCCATAAATTACAGTCCTACTTTAAAACGTCGTAATTTTTTTTTCTAGGCAAGGAAGTCATTTTTTTTTTCATCGAAAGAGTAACTCAAAAAGTTTATTTCAGCTTTCACTAAACCTCTACATTTAGCACCGTGTGTTGGTCAGCGGAAACGTTGTTGATTGCTTCGGCTGATCCGTCTTCATAGGGTGCCAACATTATAGGCACCCTGCCTTAAAAATTATATCTTTACATACCCCGACCACAAAAATTGAGGTGGAGAAGGGGGGGGGGTGGTATGGGCAGAGTCGGATTGGGTATGTAAGGGCGCCAGTGCCATTTACCGAAATGATCAGGAAGGGGCGGCCATGTGTTTTACAGGAAAATCTGATGAAGTGACGGTGCGCCCAACCGTCTAGGGGTTTTGAGAAGTGCTCTAAGCTCTTCAAGCAGAAGCAAAGTCCGGTGTCGAGCTCAAGATGCTTTGCTTATTTTCATATTCTGTCGTCATTTCTGGCTTCGGAGAGCATTCTTTAACACATATCTTATATTTCAAGTAATGCTGTTTTTGGACAATTTGGAGGGGGGGGGGGGGCAGGGGCGTGTTTAAAAAATGCGTTAAAAACGTAAATAAAGAGAGGAAGAGAGAAGGGAATTTGTGACTGAAAAGAAAAGTCATATTAACGAACATGGAATCCAAAACCATTCATTTTTCTTTACGGGGAGAAGAAAAAAATAGACTACCAAAGGGGCGCCGAAAGTGTGGTAGCCAAAGGGCACCTGTGCACAATGGCACTATGGCCAGTCCGAGCCTGGGTAATGGTCATTGAATTGGGCCAGTCGCACCAACTCACGTTGGGGAACATTTCATCCAGATATTCACGAAGTTCCAGACTACAGTGCGCAGGGGCGCCAACTTACTGGAAGATGTCTTGGTAGCAGGGTGCAGGTCGCGGGCAAGATGGCCTGATTGATGGTTAGCAGAGTGTTTATACGACAAAGGTCCCAGGTTCGAACCTGACCTCAGCCACCCTGGGATTTTCGGTAAGGAAGGACCCTGGGATGCATAGGGCTCTTGTCGGTTCTGGTATGTGACAGATCCTAGGATTTTCCGATTGGTATTATTAAAATTGCCCCTCTCTCATTCTGGCGCCATGGCTATATGTACGGTTGAGAGCGCGTCAAACAGCCATAGGCTGCAGTTCTTCTGACTGGGAAAATCGGGCAGTTTTCAAGCATGTCTATAGTAAGTGTTTGCATTTATGGTTGCCTCACTGAAGAAGAAAGGACTAGTGACCAGGTCTTTTAGAGCATCAAGTTTTTTTGTTTTTTTTAAGGATTACAAAGCTGGAGTTTCTTTTACACGCATTAGTGCGACACTGATGGCTTACTGTATTTTTTTTTTTTTTTGTATGATCTGTTCCTTTAGAGCGTAAGTGTTTTTTAAGGTTTACAAATCTGGAGCTTCTTTTACATGAATTTAGTATGACACTGATGGCTTACATGTCTTTTTCTTTGTTGTGTCTGTTCCTTTAGATTTTTTAGGCTTATATCCGTATTTTTTTCTCACCTAGCGATAGAACCTATGAACCTATTTTCAACTTTTATAGCTTAAAACGTAGGTATGAACAAGGTCTAGGGCTTTTTTGAACGCTAGTTTAATGTGACTACAGTATTCTTGTTGTTGTTGTTGTTGGCTTACATCCGTAAGGCTGTTTTTTAATATTAATATCTGTCATTTATTTTTTGGAGATATTTCAGGTAAATTAACTAGAATTTTGATACGAGATGATTGAGACGAACGCTTTTTAAGATAAACCACTCACATTAAAATAGCATTCAAAGGGAGATGGTCCTTGTTTGATACCTACGTTTTAAGCAATGAAAGTTGAAAATTGGATCACTGGTTCGAACTCTATGTGAGAGCAAAATTTCCCTAACAAGAACAACAACAAAAATTGTGCAGTTACATTGAAACAACGTTCAAAAGTCCTTGTTCCTACCTACGTTTTAAACTACAAGTTGAAATCTGTCAATTGGGTAAATCTCTAGTGAGAACAAAATTTCCCCCAACAAGAAGAAAAACAACAAAAATTGTGTAGTCACGTTCATACGTAGTACGTTAAAAACTATAAAACTTGAAAATCTCCAGGTGAGGGCAAAGAATCCCAACAACAAGAACAACAGCACCAACACCACGAACAACAACAAGTAGCCATACTGTGGAGACAAAACTGTTACATTGTTGACATTAAAATTATTAACGCACTGAAATAGTTATGACATGACCCCCAAATACCAACTTTCGTTGGTCTATGTCAATTCTGGGGGAAACTAAACCACGCGCAATGGCTGTTTGCCGTGACGAAGAAAGATGGTCTCTCCACATAAAGTTTGACAACGACGACATTTAATGTCCTACCAAATAATCATACACAAATACCGTTTGCCAACCCGGCAAGATCGGCTGAATTCAAACCCTGAGCTTTTTTTGTGACAAACACAACTCGCGCTCTTACATTGCAAGCATGCCATAACACAAACTAAACAATAGTACCAACTGATTATTTCTTCACACTCCCCTCCAGAACCGTTTCCGGTTCTACAGAGTCTCTAACCGGTAGAGAAGTTGAATGGGGCGACGTAGATCTTGCCCCAAGTTAGTTCTGAGTAGGCAAGATCGAATGAGTCCATCACGTCCCGTCATCACTGAAGTTACTCTCCCTGTTCTCCACATGTGTCGGGGAAGACGAGGCTCATTGATTAGCACCAGGTCATTTACCTGTATATTTCACCCAGTTGGAGGATCTTTCAACTGATGAGCGGTGCGCAGCTCAAGTCGGTATTTCCACGTCCGAGTTAATCCTTTAGCTGAACAGTCTATCTCTTCTGCACGGGTGAGTCGGGAAGGTAAGCTTGTCAATCTGGCTCCTATCAACAAGTGCGCTGGAGTCAAAGGTTCCCCTTCTTTTGGATCTAAAGATTTTCTAAGACTTCTTTTCACTGACTGGACCATTCTTTCCCAGAAGCCTCCCCACCATGCAGCTTTCTCAACAATAAATTCCCACTTCACCCCCCGGCTGGCACAGTAGTCTTGAACTAGTGTGTGCGCCAGACATCGATACAGTTTCTGCAATTCTTTGTCAGCTTTACGGAAAGAGAGCGCATTATCCGAGTATAATGTTTCACTTACTCCCCTCCGTGCGAAAAATCTTCTTAATCCCATTAAAACTTGTTCTGTTGATTGATCTTCTGTAAGCTCCAAATGAAGTGCTCTTGACGTAGCACATGTTATCAGAAGAATGTACACTTTAATGGGCCGGTCCTCATGCCCTTTGATGAAGAGAGGACCAGCAAAATCTATTCCTGCAGTTCTAAATGGTGCCGACTCATTCATTCTTTCTTCTGGGAGTGGCCCAATTCTCTGTGCAGCAGCAATCACACGCAATTTTTGACAGACAAAAAATCGACGCAGAACTTTCTTTGTTGCAGATCGTCCAGAAATTACCCAGAATCTTGTTCGCAACGCTGCTAGTGTTTGACTTACTCCCACATGAAATCTTTGATGATGTTCCCACCAGATTAGTAATTCAGTGAACTTGCTTTGAGCAGGTAACAGTATGGGAAATTTGACTTCGTCTGCAAAAGGTGCCTGACCTAATCCGCTTCCTACCCTCAATAGTCCATCTGGGTCTAGGAATGGTCGAAATTTCACAAGCGGCGAATTTGACGGAAACAATTGATTGTTCTTCAGTGCTTCAACTTCAGTTGCAAAATTATCTTGCTGCACCTTTTTGAACCAGTACAGCTCTGCCTTTTGAAGTTCTTCAGCTGTCAAATGATCTTTGACTTCCAACTGTCTTTTACACACTTGCCCAAACCGGTAAACCCAAGCTATTATGCGAACGGCTCGATCATAGTCGCTGATTCGTTCTAATTGTAGAACTTCTTGGTGTTTGTTAACTCTGGCTATGTGTACGACACAAATTTTGCCTTCACTGCGTTTTATCTCTGCCAGATTTACAGCTTTCAAATTATATGAATTATCTGGCCAGTTAGTTTTTCGTTCTTGCAGCCACTTTGGCCCATACCACCAAATTCCCTGTTGGAATACTTTTACTGCCACTTCATCACTTGTTAGTATATCAGCTGGGTTTTCAACACCAGGACAGAAATTCCATGTTAATGGATTGGTAGTAGCTTTTATTTCTGCAACTCGCTTTGCTACAAACATTTTCCAATGACCCACTTCACTTTTTACCCAATG
>JAHWFP010173728.1:903-11734 GCA_023313725.1 Lithobius niger | reverse complement strand
ACTTGCTCAATCCCTGTACCGGGGCTTTTCCCCATTAGCAAAGCCCCGATCATAGGGACCGGTCAATATTTATTCGGGGGGAGGGAAAGAAGGGGGGGGGGGGGAATTTGAGGCTTAATGGCGCGTCGACACCTTGGGCATTAGCGCCAACCTCAGTCACAGTGCAGTGGTCCGGGAAAGAAGGGTCGTGTATTTTTTTTATCTTCCAGAGGTGGAGGAGGGTAACTTAAACTTGTTAAGGCCGTCAGTACACTGGATGAAAAAGACATTTACGGACTCGATAATATGAGGATGCAGTAGGACTAGACGTCAACCACTGAAATTAGTGGTAAACATGACAAAACTGGATTGCCGTAAGCATTTTTTCTGCAATCGTGTTGGAAATGTTTGGAACAAGCTATACCCTCTACTGTCGTTTTTGCTCCTTCACTGACCACTTTTAGAAGGCTATTAAACCAGACTGACCTATCAAAGTTTGTTAACAAATAGCATTCAGCTGCTGTTCGCCATTTTCCCCTTTCACCGTAGCTTGTTTCTATTGTACTATTCAGTGTGCGTATGGTTGTTGTTGACTATACAGTCCCTCTGGCTGGCTTATACCTTTCATCTTATTGTTATTATTTCTTTATTATTTATTTTTTATCAAGTAACCTTGGTTATTGCTGATTTACAGTTTCTCTGGCTGGCTTTACCTTTCATCATATTTTTATCTTTTTTTTTTTACTTTCTACCGTAATTTGAATGACCTATTAAGGTCCTTTCCTGCCCAGCTGCAGCTATACTTGAATCAAATTATTATTATTATTATTATTATTATTATTATATTACTTTCAGCAGTCAACATTTCTGAAAGCGCCTCGCCTTAAACACCCCTCCCCCGCCCCCCATGTTGTGAATGTTTTTGTTTACAAGGTTTTAAAACTGTCAGTATCATCACTACCTAGTGTAGTTTTTTCAGTCACCTTTCCAGAAGAACTTTGCCCACCTGGTTTCTTGACTTCTTGCCTTTCAGGTGCTGACTATGTTACAATTGCGGGCATGCAACCAAACAGTGCATTCATTTTACTAATGGGTATGAAATTCGCCACCAAGGTGGCTGCAAGGAACATCCGTGTTTTATATAACTTTTTTTTAAATTCACTACGGAGTGCCATACTTACTTAATTTGCCTACAAGAAATCATCTGCAGATAGTCTCAACAGGCATACGAAAAGCGTCTAATTTTTTTTGGCAGGTCTCATTTATTTTTTTTACTTTTTTTTTTATTTATTAAATCATCAAAAATTTGACAATTACATTTTTATTTCCTTCATCTTCCCCTCCCCCTCCCAAAACATAAACCAGTCCCTATGCCTCAACGCCTGCTGCCGAACATTTCCATGTTTGCATTCGACAACAGCCCAACGTATGAGAAACTTATGTTAGGCTAAGGAGAAAATAGAACCACAGGAAGGAGTATGGCCAATGGTAGTAAAGACCGCGTGTTTTAGTACGCTGAGGTGATGCCAGATCACACAGAAATATTGCGTAAGCATCGAGTTACCGACAATCGAAACTAAAACGTACAAGTTAGGTAAGTCGAACTGGTGTTGTGTAGGGGTAAAATATTTTAGTAGAACACATTTAATTGACAGATCAGTTCTCGAGAATTTACGGCATAAATTGGGCTGGTTTATTCTCTCAATCTTGTGGATGCCAGTCGTAGGAAGGCTGCCTCTTTAACTAGGCCGTATAAGGTAATGTTAACCGCCAACTACTGAAACTGGATTAAGGGGGGGGGGGGAAATGAGGCTTAATGGCGCGTCGACAGCTTGATCATTAGCGCCAACCTCAGTCACAGTGCAGTGGTCCGGGTGCAGTGGTACTGTAAACTGGACTAACCTGCATTCGAGGTATCCTGTAATAGGATAATACTTGGATGCATATTCTCATCCACAGTGGCATAAATAACAGGTCGTGGGATGGGGGGGGGGTTCCCACATAAAAATGAGCTGAGAGGAATAAGAATATTCGAAAAACCTACTTATTCACTACTTAAAAAAAATTTTCTTTGTTTTTGATGGCGGCATACATTACACAAACCCAAAAAAAAAAACATACTGTAAATATAAAGTGGTCTTAGGTTTTCTAGCAGTGTGGTGTAGGGGTAAAGGGGGGGAGGGGAGCGTGAAATTTCGAATCCCCCAAAGAAAAAATCCACAAATGTGCAGGATATCCCAGTATTTAGTAAATTCTATTTACAATGGTGTCAGAAGTGAGTGTGATAAGAAGGTTCAAACCATTTATTTTGAAAAAATTGTTTCGTAGGATTGGGAATAGACAAATTTATCAAAAAAACTACTACGTATTTTGCATCCACTTTAAAAGGCGGCACTGCACTGGTCGGTTATTAGCGTTAAGGCGAAAAGCAAGAACGCACGCCAAACAAAGCGTGATGAGGGAGCCTTAGGTTAACCTAAGCTGAAAGAGAAAGCCAGCAGCTGCCAACAGATAGTACGCTTCACCGCACTCCAGCGAGGCGGGAGAAAAGCAGGATGGCGTCCAAAGATGAGAAAGATGTAGGAGCAAAGTAGGGCCACCATCAGGCGATGGAGAGTTTCTTAGGCCCCTCCCCAACGTCCAGTTCCACTCAATTGAACCCTGGAGTCCAGAGAATGCCGTTAAAACGGGTGGCAGCCTGAACACAATGGCTGACGACCCTAAAATTAGGCTTGAAAAGCGTGGAAACGGAAGGCAACACCAGCTCGTGGTTGGGGCCGTTAGCTGCACTTGTGGTTACACTGGAAAATTACAGAAAGAAAAAAAATGTTTTCTTCCATACCCCCTCTAGGCTTCTGTCTACTTTTATAGTATAGAATTCGTGAGTGATTGCATAACGTTAGTTTCCAGTGAAGGGAAAACTGCTTTACGCAATCAGGAACATGAAGGCCATAAACTAAGGGAGTGAAACAGAAGTGCTTCCAATGTGGTGACCTAGGACATTTCTGCATCCATTGTACACAATTCACTTCAAAAAACGAAGACATGGTATTTAAGTCGTCAGCAGCATTGGATTGCCAAAGATTGCCCTGTCTCGGTTTCTGATTACTTTTACAGAAGATAACTCTTGAGTGATTGCACAACGTTAGTTTCCAGGTAAGGGGGAATTGCTTTTCACAATCAGGAGTATGTAGACACGAAGGAGGGCAACAGAAGACGTGCGTTTCTTTTCCTAAATGCAGTGCAGCAGCTGCAGAAATTTGCTAAATGCCTACATCACGCAAACGTCAGTAGTGCTAGATGACCAAAAAAGAAACAGCCTGTTGGCGGATTAAAAAATAAATAAATAAATGATACAGACACGATACATGAGACATCCACCCACCCAAATTCCCAAGTGGCAGATGTTAAGTGGAAAATACTACCATCAGAAAAGTTTTTTTTTTTTGCTGCATGACGGAGGAAACCGGAGTACCCAGAGGAAACCCTCGTGCAACGGCGGGAAACACTGGAGAAAAACTCGTACAAATACACTTCCCATCGCCAGGATCGAACCTGAGTCTGTACGAAGCCAGGAATGTACAGCTGGGACCAGGACGCCTATCGAATCTGACGCCCCAGTTCTCGCAGCTACCCAGAGAGCAATCACACAGAGGGCCAAACAAAAATGGATGCTGCCATCACCGTGGGATTGCCGTAATCACTCTAGTCGCTGAAAAGTGTTATCATGGAAGTTTTATTGGTAACCGAAATAGATCAATCAACAGATCAGAATACGGAAAATACTGAGGATAATACGATAGCCACTAATAAAGTGTAGAGGGTTTATGGTTGTATATTTATTACTTTACTTACCTGCTGGAACACGGCCATATTAGCTGTAGATGATCACATTTGTTATCGATGGGAAGTGGCCATCTTGTTTCCACAGCGGAGCCAGTACCGTTTTTGTTGCTGCGTGGCTGCATTTAGCACAGCACGAAACGAGGAGAAGAGACCCGTCCGCTAGATGCAGCACCGCCAATTTCAGCTAAATTGTAGGGAAAAGAAATAGACATTTAGCGAAATGCTTTAGCACTGCGAGCAGCAGGGTAGAAGGAGGTAGTGCCATTCTTTCACAACGGTAAACATTTGGAAATGCATGCTTTCAGCGATTTACCGCCAGACGGCCCTGTCGTCAAGTAATGAAAGTGCAAAGCATCATGGGGATCAAAACTATTTAGCGTCACTAAAACAAATTGATCACGATAAGAATACAAAATTAATCGTTTAAAATATATCATAATTCAGATTAGGGCATTAAAATAATTTTAAGAAAGATAAGAACTGGCTGATAGTTTTACTTTTTCTTAATCCAACATTCAATTTTAAAACGTGTTTTTGTTACGAGTGGAGCTAAGTTTAACACATGGTTTTGTGTTCCGAGAACGCCTGATAAGCGTGCGCATCGCCCTTTCAGGCTGAAGCTTCATCCCTGGTTTATGTTTATTGTAACGAGCTATATAAAGTTTGAATTCAACACAGAATAAGTTGTTCTACTTCGGATGATGCCCATGCACGAGTATTTCGTCTGTTTCTGCAGGTACTGTCTCTATTACAATGGTTACCGTGGCAACGATGCAGCCATTTTTTATTTCAAGTTTCGGCTCCTACGAGAACCAGACAAGTGCTGCCTTCTGGTGCCGTTGGTGGAAGCAGGTCTTTCTTTACCCCATGTTTTCAAAAAAGCGTCACTACCTACTAATCTACCCGGACTGTGAGTAAACGAAGCACACGTTAAGTGATTCCAATGCGTTGAACTAGGACATTTCTGCATCAATTATAAACAGTTCGCTACCAAAAAACGAAGACATGGCATCTTAAGTCGTCGTCAGCGTAAGGTTGCCAAAGATAAGAAAGATAAGAAAGATAAAATGTATTTATTTTTACAGCTAAGAAGCTGTGTGCCATTTCGGGTAGAGAAGGGAGACAACCTCAACTGCAAGTGACATAAAATAAAGCGAACGGCCAAAAAAAATATACATAATTATATAGGTTTACACAACCCTAGTCAACTGTATCATCTTAAAAAAAAACACATTTTGCAAAATTTGAGAGATTTGGTTCCAAAACAGCTTCCTCAAAGCTATTTGTGAACCTGCAGACACCATCCCAGAACGCAGAAAATTCCAAATGGACACAATACAGTTTGTAAAAAAACGCTTATTTTTTCAATAATAGGGGCCAAATGTTAAATTAAAAAGTGTACCCCTAGTGTAGATATTATGACTAAAATAAAACTCGGGGGGGGGGGGGATTGAGGCTTAATGGCGCGTCGACAACTTGGTCATTAGCGCCAACCTCAGTCACAGTGCAGTGGTCCGGGTATAAAACTCGGTCTCTATATGGGAGATAAAGATCAGCCTTTAGGCACCTCTGCTCGAATGACTTCACTCTAACAGCCGTATTCATGAAATCCACTCAAGTTTGAGTGTGAGAGGGAAAATGTGAGTACAGACATCTAAGGTATGGGTCAACAATTTTTGGTACAACCATAAAATCGAATGTGAGTGTCATTATTTTTTTAACGGCATGTTGACTGCTAGTGGTGGCATCACCACCCTGTTCTATCTGATTAGCCTTTGATATATTTTATTATTATTATTTTGTTAAGTGATGACAAATCCCACAATCTGGGTGCTTTAGCTTTTAGTATTTACCGTAGCATATCTTGCAATATTTTAGCCATGTTTATAATTTTTTAATTGTACAGGTTCTTTTTGGGCCTTTTAACACTTTTCACACCCGTCCCACGTCCTGCACGTTTGGCGACGCCATCGGGGGCCATTGAGTCCCTGGCAGATCTAAACTTGGTGGTAAGGCATTCGTCTCCCCAAACCTCTTACCGATCGCAACAAATATTATTAATATTTAATATTTATTATTTATTATTATTTTACATCTGAAGGTATTTCTGTGACCCTTACACTCACCCTTTGCCCGATTCGGCCCTTGAATGGTTTCTGGAATACGGTTGTGAGAATCCTTAGATTTATTGTATGAGGCAAATCATATCGAGTAAATGGTGTGGTGCGTAATAAACATGAAAACTTATTACTCGAAGTTCTCAATACTGGTTTTACGATAAAAGCTCTTGTTTTTTTTTATGAACGAGTATTTAAAAAGTAACTAAAATAAGAGCAGAGTATTTCTTGACGTCACTCTGAGCGGCGAACACGGTTCGCTACGCAGGAGGGACAACATTTTTCGGATATATTTTTCAGAAATATTTTTTAGTGATATACTTAGGTGAGATTAGCTTAGTGGTACACCATGTCTTTGCCTGTCTATTTCCAAAGTTAATTTTATTGTTTTAAACCATGTGCTGCACGACGATTAACAGCATGCATTTTAATCAAAATATTTTCTGGCTTTATCAAATACCGGTACTGGCAATTGTCAAAATTGTCAAAATTACAGGAATTTAAAACAAGTGGAGTGGACGTTAGTCCTACCTAACTTCGGCATTCAAACATAATTGATTGGACTAAGACTTTCAAGACGAGCACCAAAAAACACAGCTGTAGTGTTCATAAAATCAAAGAACTTTGGCTCTTAAATGTTTTTTTATGATCTTTCGAAGTGTCTGTAATAAAGATGAAATATTAGGTTTGGTGGCACACTGGCGTAACGTAATGAGTGTAGCGCTGTGTTCAACGTAAAATTAGACATAGAATATTTTGTTCAGTTTAGTTTATTCTCTAATGTACTATTGGCACTGGTAAAGTAAAAAAAATACTTACATGGAATTAACGTGAATTATAGTGTCCGTGGCCTATCTTGAGTTCTCCCCAGAACGAACACAGAAAATAGATTGTATGTTTTTGGTAGCAGAGTGCCTTGTTGATATCCAAGATGGTTACAAAAACAATGGCGGCCACCGATTCAAGCCGCTCCCTCCAGTTAGACGTAGCCGCTCGTTAAATACCTACAGGACTCAAGATGCGATGCGCACACAATAAGCACGCAGCATAGAACAGAATAGAATACAAGTTGTCGGCCAATAAGCTTACAGCTTTTTGAACGCCCGAGCGGCAGATGTTGAGTGGAAAGAACCACCATCGTGTCATTTGTTTTTTGAAGCAGGAGGGAGGCAACCGGAGTACCCGGAGTAAACCCTCGCACAACGGGCGGGAAACAACTGGAGAAAAACCCGTACATATACATTTCCCTTTCCCTGGGTCGAACCCGGGTCTGTAAGAAGCCAGAGAGAATCAAGAGAACAAGAGCTTATAAAATTTTAAAAAATGTTAAAATGTTGTAGTAGTCAAAAAAAATCACAGAACTTACGCGGTATCAGGCAAAACTGTCGGTGAACGTAATTAAAATTTTGGCCATAGAACCAAGAAAGAGGGGAGGATTGAGGCTTAATGGCGCGTCGACAACTTGGTCATTAGCGTAAACCTCAGTCACAGTGCAGTGGTCCGGGTTGCCACTGCACCACACATTACAGAGATGTTATTCAAACCCCTAATCTAAATCTTGTCATACATCTGTACCTCCTGCGAAAATTGAAAAACACCGGACAGGAGGACAGACTTATCGCCCAACTGACGCACAATGTCACGCGGAAGATGGAAACGACGACGAACACCATCAAAGATGGCGACAATCAACAAGTAAGTGCCGGACCGTAAGTGGCCGCCGACACCAATAACATTCAGGAGGGTCAACCCCCCCGCAAAAGGAAACAGTAAGTCGAGTGTGACCAATGCGCAAACGGGCCAACACCACCTCCTCACGGCGACTGCGGCGACACGCCGAGTGCCATTCCTCAACAGTGCCTTTAATAGCTCGTAATTTATTGCCGTCCTGTCCATCCCACGAGGCTTGCCAAAAAGCGTGTAACCTCAGACGCAGAGTTGGAAAAGCGTCCGAGGGAACAAGGCTGAGTTCCCTTCCGAGAGGGCCAGGAAGGGCCCCTTTTGCTGCAGAATCCGCTTGCTCATTTCCACCTATCCCAACATGGCCCGGGATCCAGCAGAAAAGCACGGTTACATAATGATCGCAGCTGTTAACCTTTGTTTAAAATTCCGTTTGTTAAAAGAGGAATTAATGCACGAACTCAGCAGCCGACTTCAGTTATTCAAAACTAAAAACGGGTATGAAAAATGGAATTCAGCAGCAAAGTTTAAAGTAGACTACAATATACTGCTGTGGCATCAAAAAACGTACGATCATATCTACAGCTTACCTTATTTTGATGTATGAGAAGATCTAGATTACGGGTTCGTTTAACATCTCTGTAATGTGTGACGCAGTGGCAACCCAGACAACTGCACTGTGACGGAGGTTGGCGCTAATGCTGTAGCTTTCGACACGCCATTAAACCTCACTCCCCCCCTTTTTTTGTTATTGGCATATGAAAAAAATACTGTACTCTCTAACATAGGCTTGCCACTGTTCATCCCTAGAATTGCACCGTCATTTTATTAGGTTTTCGTACAGTGTCTAGGTCTACATTTTATCGGCCTATTTTTCTATGCTTTATGAATTACTCTTTTAACATTTAACAGTTTAACATTTAATTACCATACGTGCTTGTAGAACTTTTTTAAAGTTGTCTAGAGTTTTGTAAAATTTAAAACAGAGTAACCAGCCTAATTTTCTCTGAGCCAATCAAAACTCTCGATTGGTGCACCAAACTAAACGGAAATTAAACAGATCTTTCGACTTGGCGATATTTTTTTTCGAAGTAAAAATAGTCTCTCCTATTTACGCAGCACGTCTACAAAGCTCGGCGTTCGGTGAACGGCAAGTTATAATCGCTTGCTTTCATCGTAACTCCAGGATATAATAACGGTAAAAAAAAAAAAAAATCAAATTTAGCATTGACGGAATGTGCAGAAAACGGCAGAAAAATAAATACCATATACGCATGAAAACTGGTTGCATTACAAATGTGGTACGGATGGGTCGATAACCGAAATCGAAACCGAACTTTCGGTTTTTATTGAAAACCAAAACCGAAACTGATTTGGATTTTGCTTCGGTTTTTCGTACGATGTTCGAAAAATTAAAAATTGATTTGTTGTTATAATTTTTTTTTTAGTAATTATCATTTTCTACGTATAAATGACAGCAAAGCTCTTAGTCATTAAAAAGAAAATAGTAGAGGAAAATGGTGCCTGCCACCAATGGTCTATGACGCTGCTGAAAGTGAAAGACAGGAGCGACTTAGAAGCTAGTAATACTGCTGTTACAAGGAAAAAAACTAGAAATATCTGGTTGTGGAGGATGGTGGCAAAAAACGGTACTGATACCGAAACCGCGGTTTTGTGGACGTGAAAACCAAAACCGGAACAGGAACCGAAGTTTAAAAAATGAAACCGACCCTTCCCTAAAATGTGGCCGAATATCATATAGTAGGCATTACAACATGTCAGTGCATTAAAAGTGTTGATAACAACAATCGAACCGTTTACCATCCGCAGCATGGCTATTTCTAGTTGTTGTAGGTGGTGATGGAGTTTTTGTTGTTAGTATTTTTCCCCCTCACCTAGAAACGACTGTGACTGTGACTGAGGTTGGCGCTAATGACCAAGCTGTCGACGCGCCATTAAGCCTCATCTCCCCCCCCCCCCCTAGAAACGAACCAATGAGCTGATTTTCAACCATTATAGCTTAAAACGTAAGCATGAACAAGCCTAGGGCCTATTGAACGCTATTTTAATGTGTTTACATAATTCTTGTTGTTCTGTTTATTCTTGTTGCAGAAATTTTTCTTTCATCTAGAGATCGAACCGATAAACATATTTGTAACTTTTATAGCTTAAACCATTGGTATGAATGTATATGGCCCAGGGCTTTTCAATGCTATTTTAATGTGACTACAATATTGTTGTTGTTGTAATTTGCTTTCACCTAGCTAGCGAACCAGTAAACCGATTTTCAATTTTTTAAGCATAAAACGTAGGTCTTAACAAAGACCATGACCTTTTGAATGATATTCTAATGTGACTGATTGAGCTCGACAAGGATTCATCTCTGTTATCGCATATCGCAATTATCTCATATCAATATTCTAGTTATTTGATTTACCAGAAAATATCTCCATGAAATAATAACAAATATTAGTATTATAAAAACGCTTAAGCATATAAATACAGACGCAAGCCTTAAAAAAAAACTTAATGCTTAGAAGGAACTGACACAAGAAAAAGATATGTAAGTTATCAGCATAAAACTAAAACGTGTTTGGATTTGGTTAACATTTCCATAATGTGTGGCACAGTAGCATACCAGGATACTGCATTGTTCCTGAGGAGGTTGGTGCTAATGACCTAGCTGTCGATGCGCCATTAGGCCTCAAACCCCTCCCCCCCCTACCACCACCGGTAATACGTTTAAAAGAAGCTTATTTTTTGGGATGCTGGAGTTTACTTTACTCGTATTAGTGTGACACTGATAGCTTACCGCCCCACTAATACACAATGATAATCAATTAAGTCTTTTTCTTGCATCTGTTCCTTTAGAGCATTAAGTTTTTTTAAGGTTTACATATCCGGAGCTCCTTTTACTCGTATTAGTGTGATGCTGATGGCTTACCGCCACACTAATACACAATAATAATCAATTAAGTCTTTTTCTTGCATCTGTTCCTTTAGAGCATTAAGTTTTTTTAAAGTTTACAGATCCGGAGCTCCTTTTACTCGTATTAGTGTGACACTGATAGCTTACCGCCACACTAATACACAATAATAATCAATTAAGTCTTTTTCTTGCATCTGTTCCTTTAGAGCGTTAAGTTTTTTTAAGGTTTACATATTCGGAGCTCCTTTTACTCGTATTAGTGTGACACTGATAGCTTACC